>APFE030435283.1:351981-363984 GCA_000404065.3 Pinus taeda | reverse complement strand
TACCTGTCTTTGTATTATCAAATTCTCTAATATTGTTGTTTTCTTGTGGAACACATTCATGCAATCCTTTGAAAAAGTCACTGGCCTCACCTTTAACAACTTCTATTTCCTTGCTTTCCATATCACTTACAGCCATACTACCCCTTCTTCTATTACCAATTCATTATTTTCTATTTGTTCATTATGTTTAGAAACTCCCCCTGTAATTTCACAAATGGGACCCATAAATATCACCTAGAATGACTCTTCCATTGAAGAATCCCATCCCTACTCCGCATTCAATTCAAGAGCTGGTTCTTCCCTGGAAACAGAGGATGTGTGCCCTTCCTTGTCAATGTTTGTAAGAAATTATTATTGAAACTCTTCAGCCAATGATCGAACTAGACTCACATGGGACTAGGCTGAGATCTTCTATAGATGGTCCATTGTACATTTGTTGAAGCCTTTGCAACAAGGAATGGACATGGCTCACATCTTTTACACAAAGTCCCTCAGATCTTTGTTGAAACTCATTTGAAAAATATTGAACAAGATTTATATCTTTTAGGCAAGCTACCTCAAACACCTTCTGAAACTCATTTGGGGAGTACCGTACTAGACTTGGATCTTGAATGCAAGGCCTCTAAAACATTTGATATATCCCTTTATCATTTTGGATTGAGTTTTCAAGAAAAGCATCCTCTGGAACATTTTGTAACTCTTTTGGCTAAGATTGGACCTGGCTAAGGTCTTCTACAGAAGGCCCCTTGCATTCAAATACTTGACACGCTCCTTCCATGTTTGGGTCTGAGCCTGCCAGAGATTTTGCGGCCCCTTCCAAAGAATTATTTAACTATGCACGTTGTTACTTAGGCTCTGATGGAACGATTTTTCTGAAAGATTCTTAGCTTCTTGTTGTCTCTTCAATTCTAACTCAAATTTCACCTTTATCCACTTGAAATACTCAAATCGAATTCAAGCATCACTTCCAATATCTCCACCAAACCAAAATCCAAACTTTGGATTGGAAACTTGTTTAGCTCGGGCCATATTCTCAAACTCTGGTCCATTGTTCACAACAAGCTGTGCTAAAAGTTCGATATTGTGAACTAGTTTTTCATCACTAGGCTTTGGTGGTTAGCGTGGCAGGATTTAGCTAGAACACATCAATTTGATGTTATTTCACATTGGAATCGTCAATAAAAAGCTTCATGTCAGCACATAATATGATATGAAAAGCTTCAAGAGAAATGACATCTAGTATGCACTAAACATTGATGTATTACATCATCGATCCATGCTCTAGAAGTTTCCACAATAAGCATACTTAATCACACTTTGGATAACTCCCAAAAGCACTATGAATAATGTTGAATGAATTCCACCAACTACTTGATTCAATCACTATGGAATTGTCAACCAATGTTACACAAGCAAAAGCAAGATTTCTTGCACCTTCCCCAAACCTCTTCAAAGAATCTTTGAGAGTTCTCGAAGGAAAATCGAACGAGAAGGAACCTCTCAAACTTGTTGTATAAATCAACCTCTTTATATTTCTTTTATAAGATAATGCCATAATACTACCATCAACACCATTAGTTTCTTAAAACAAACACGATGGAGACCTCTTTTAAATATAGGAGTTGTCTATAATGCGACTTTTTGGAGATTCCGGTGACGGAATCCGGCGGAAGAAATTAAGGTTAAATCTTGATTTGTTGCAGTTAAAATAGTTTTTTAACTACATATTTGGATTCAGCACCCTGAAAACCCCTCGGAAGTTTTGATTGTGTAGAAACTAGTTATCAAACTTGCGATTCCAATAAATTGCTGCCAGATTTTGACCGGAAAAACCCATCGAAAAGGCTTCCAAAAAGTCGCATTATAGACAACTGCTTAAATATATGGACACGTTGAAAAGTCTTGCACTATCCCCAAGATGGAGATAGTGACCCAACAAAATAGTAATAAAAAATATACACCCATTCCCAAAATACTTAAAAAGTCGCATAAATTATCTCGCAACCTTTGTTTCAAATTCAAAATTAATATCAGCAGTACCCACGATGGAGATAGTCACCCAAATATATATATATATATATACACACACACCCATTCCCAAGATACTTAAAAAGCCACATAAATTATCTCACGGCCTTCGATGCAAATTCCAAATTAATATCGGTAATTTCCATAATGGGGAGTTCTGATTTATTTTAAGTGACTTGTGCTTCAAGTGGATAGTTGGTATCTCCATAAACTTTTTTTGTTGGACATTCATCTCCAAAACAGTGACTCCTTCACTTTTCTTCGAGATAATAAGAAAGCTATGGATCATAAGTGTAGGTAATCATTCATTATATGCATACGACATTCAAATAGTGGAGCTCAAAATCTTTATCTTGTCAGATGTTGTTAGTGATATATCCCAACCCTATCATATATAAAAAATGCAACTATTTATATTTTTTGAATTTCACAGCTTATATCAACGTATTAAGCACAATTTGAGCACTTGGTGGACTCTTCTCGGTGCCTTGCGTAGGCGTTGTCTTTGGTTGACTTGTGCATTGATGGGTAGGTTTAATTGACTATAGAGCATGGAACTGCCACTCACTTTGAAGATTATCTTTTGGCTAAGAGAAATATTCTTGAGTTAGAAAAATCTTTTTGACTTAGAGATATATAATCTATCATGGGAAAACATAATCTTATGATACAATGTATCACACTAAGCTATTTCTTCATGTAAAATACTACCAAAAACAAATCTAGAATGCGATAAAGAAAGGAGATTTATTTAAGAAACAATATATATATCTCTAAATGTGCTATAGCAAGGAGGAAAATAAAAAGACATGCTCCAAAAAGAGAAAGAAAGATGGATGCATATAAAAGGAATACCTTTTTTTTAGAAATTTGGAAAAAAAGTTTGTATCACCTTTTTCATTATAGAAGGAAATTCTTTGTGGGGCAATACACCATAGAAAATGGAAAATTGGCTTGATACATTGTGAAATTACAAACGTTTTGGCGATGTGAGAAGGAAAGAGAAGGGGCACTTGTTTAAAAAGATAGAGATCGAAGTGATATCTACCAAAGGGCATAATTTCTGTAATTTATTTGCATCATGACAATAATTAGGAAAGTACAATAAGTGCATTGAATCAATATATAGTATCTTTGGCCTATAAATTGGAGACGATTTCCATTAATTTGATTTTAATAGTAATTATGGTTTTAAGGTTTAGACCATGTTGAAAAGGAAAGCAGAGGTCATATATAATAAAATGAATCCATCTCTATGGTATCTTAGACCTAAGTTTTATTTCGTGCACCATTATGTGGTTTTATAAATAGGGTGCATACCTATAATGTCCATTCTTCTAGCTCCCTATTGTTATCTCCATTTTCATCTACCTTTGTAAATATTATTGACATATTCATCATTGATGAAACTACCCAAGTTTATAGCTATTTTATAGTTCCTTGTTGATTTCAAAAATAAATTTTATTATGTACAAGTACAAATAGAGACAAACACACTAAAAAATAAATTGATCTATTAAGATCCTCAAACATGGTTTTAACAATTGACCTTGTAATTTTAGGGCCTTCACAAATTGTTATCTACAACTAATATTAGTAGCAAATAAGAATAAATTATTATCTACCCTAGTAAAAATTTATTTAGATGAATTCTATCATTTAAATACTAACATATTTTCTTTAAACTAAGGTATACATTATATTCTAGAGGGAAAGTAATATATCACTATTACTGAATTTTTTGACATAACTAATCCAATTTACTAAGTTTCATCATTTTATACCTAGAAACAATGACATGAGCCCTCTATAGTGAATCTTCAACAAGTATTGAATATGGATGTCATGGTGATATTTTGGGAATCACGGGGGAAGAGAAACAAGAGCCCTTGGTCCAAACCCTTGGTTCTTTGTTTCTACTACAATGAATAAGCGATTAAACCACCACATTAAGTCTTTCTTCATAATCAATTTCCCAAGGGTAGCCATGGTGGCATTACTAGGCTAGTTGTACACTAAAAATGACATTTGCTTGGTTTACATCACAATGAAAAACACCAATAATCCACAAAAATTGCATCTTTTGGGCATATGTCAGCCATGTGTTGTTTAATAGAATATGAAATTATGACATTCTCAACAACATTAATAAAAATTTACATATTATCCATAATTAAAAAAATATAACAAAAACTTTAACATTTACTACAGTTTAAAACTCAAACATAGTAATTATTATTAAACATCCATTTCAAAAATTAAAAATACAAAACAAATCTAATTATAATAATAAATCATTATTCCAACATTTATGTTAAAATTAAATACAATAAATATGCTTTTTCCGGTAAAAACTTATCCAAAAAACATATCATAATATTTAACAAAACATGTAACAGACAATTAAGAAAACATTTTATAACCACTACATTGTAAATACATAAATCCTGCCATATCATAATATTTAACATAACATATAACAGACAATTAAGAAAACAAATACATAAATCCCACCATATCATAATATTTAACAAAAATCCCACCTGATTCACTCGGTTTTAAATCCCAACTTATAGAGAGTCAGCCGAATGTCTTTGCTCGTAATGAAGTGCTCAACGAAATTGTAAAGAAGCAGCACTAACAAAATAAAAGAAGAATGCCTTAACTTATGCTACTGTGCCTCAAGCGGCATTGTCAATTTCCCCTTTCTGTATATACTCCAGTCCTCAGCCATATCATCATGATCACCGCTTCTCACTGGCTGTGATATTCCTGGAGAATAATACTGCTCTCCTTCAATGGAGATTTCTGCAGTATTCGCAATCGCAATGGGTTCCCGAGTTTCATCGATTCTGATATTAGAACCAGAGGAAATGTGAATGGAGTTACGATTTTCTTCAAGTTTGTCCAAATTCCCGGATGTCGAGTTCTCTCTGCAAGGGAAACATTTATCAGGAAAAAGGTTCCTAAAAGTACTTTGTGCCACTCTCACCGGGAGTTAGGGCTCCATCCAATGAAAAACAGTAATGCTGTGTGATACCATATATCAAAAAGTTATTTTTCAGCTTGCCAGGGCGGTATCCATTGAAATACAAATAAATTCACTTTGAAAATGCATCTTTCATAACCAATGCTCATTTTACTTAAATGAAATTTCTTATGTAAACACATACATTCGGTGTAAATTTTAGAATATATATTAGAGAACGAGTTTTTCTTAAATACAGATTTATAAAGGTTTAATTTACCAAAAGCCTAAACGTTTGAAGACCTAAACGTTGTGATTCTCTATTTCCAGTTTAGTTTTCATGAGATGCAATTTTGGTTGTGGTTATGTGGAATTGTTGTGATTCTTTTCACAGAAATTGAAATCTAATAAACTCGCATATGGAAGCACGCTTCAAAATTAATGCATGTCCGATGATTTAGCACAGATCTATTTGTTGAATACTTATACAAACGACTGTAAAAACTTTTTTAACAAAATAAAACTCCTATCAAATAAACAAAATTTAAAGCTTACTTGAGTGAGTACTGCCGGAGCAGTGAGATCCATCCCAGGAGACTGAGATGCATCAGAGGCGCCTGCAATGAGAAGAGGAGTGGAAAGTGAATTCGAATTTGGGTTGCGATGAACTGAACCCGTGGACGTGTTGCAATGAAGGCTGTGTGCACGCGAGTAGTAGGCATCATAATAGATAAACTTTGCCTCTGTACATTAGCTTTGCATATTGTGATTCAGATTATGTAGCGCTCTGCAATTTTGGGTTCAACCAGATCCGGAGGTAAAGTCTTTCAAATATCAAAGGATGCCGATATCATCAGAACTGGAAGTTTTTTAGGCGGCCTTGGAAGAAAGATTGAAGCAATTGAGGCTGCATGGGGAGATTGTAAGTGCGTAGATTATGTGGCATGGCTGTCGGGAGCAATGGAAACCCTCTCTGTGACATAAGCGGATCTGTTTGTTCTTGTTCCTGGAAATACATTGGAATGTGATGATGAATGGACGAATGAATACACGATCTTTAACCTCGAAGTTCTCCATATTTGCATCGCAGTGATCACCCAAATCGGAAAGCTTCAAGGAACACAACTTTTGCTCGACTTATCTGATGGCATCCGGTCGTCTGACAAAATTCTGCGAGCCATGGAGCTCGTCGATCTCGTCTCCACAGAGTCTGCCAAAGAGAGCATGGCCTGCGATAACAAGGGGAACAACAAATTTCAAAACAAAGCGGGAAAACAAATTTCAAATTCAAATGGCCTTCCGGGAGTGGGAAATATAAATGGGAATCCGCTGATAATAAATGAGAAATACTGGAATCGATGGAAATCATGCTACTGTCACTAGTCCTCTTAAACTGCATTAAATAAACTATAGCTGAATAGGAAAGGTGGAGTCTCCCGGAATCGGGATGTCTGACATGGTGTATGTTGCAGGAACGGCCATTGCCGCAGGTGAGTGAATCGATGTGTATCCATGCATCCATGTATGCGATGGGCTCTTTGAGTTACTTAGACTATAGCATTAATGATGCTATAGTCCATAAAATAGCACTAGCCCACAACATAGAGCCCAATATTGTTTTTTGTTATGACAGCAACACTATTGAAGATACAAAACTCTGCAAAATCTAATAGATAACTCGAGTTACACAGAGGAGTAATGAGCTTTTCTCTTCTCTCAGCAACTTTTTTTTCTTTTCTAAACATTTTTTCCTTATGGTTTCCCAACGAAAAGAAACTGATCATGACAACCAAGAGTAACAAAAAGTGAATGATTTCCCATTGTCCACAAAATAAGTGACGCTGAAAATTATATTTACATTAGAAATAACTCCCCAAATTTATTCTAAAAATCAGAACTAATTTAATAATATAGATATTTCAACTTCTTAAAACATTTACCATGTGACCATCCCATGACATTGGTAAGTTCTTCTCCATACTCTCACATCTCTCTATCTATATATGTGTATCAGTTTGTGTGATGTAAATTTTATCGAAGTAAAAAAATATTTCTTATAGTATTTCAGATATATAATTTAAACAAATTAAGATGATATTTAAAAAAAACAAAATTGTGCGAGTTAAATTTTCTTAAATTAAAAAAAACATAAAATAATAATTAGTAAATTATATCTGATATATAAATTAAGCAAATTTAAATGATAGCTTAAAAAAATTGTGATAATTAAATTTGGTTAAAGTAAAAAACGATAAGCAAGTAAATTGATATGATAATATATCGAATTAAAATTAATAGGTATCCTTTTATATCTATATCTATATATATATAGTTTGCAAATGTTTTTGTCTAGCATAAAAACAAGTATTTAATGATATTAATATATTAAATGAAAAACATTGCTTCACTAATTGCATAAATAGATATTGTAGTTAAAATGTGTGTGGTGGGTGAATTTTATCAAACTAAAAAATAATAAGTATTTAAGATATATAAAAAGTTTAAGTAATTATTAGAAATATGAGTACATAACATCAATACATAAACTTAAGCTATTCAAATTGGTGAATCATAATCTATTATAAAGAAAAATATGAGTGGATAAACTTAAACTATTCAATCTGGTAAATTATAATCCATTATAAGGATAAAGGAAAACAAATGGAGAATACTTTAAATGTAAAACAAATTTAGAATATTTTAGATAATTTAAACTTATGTAAATCCATTTTAAATATAGATTCATCAAGTGGAAAATCAAATCTATAGAGTGCAAACCTCTTTGTGAGTGCAAACCTCTTTTTGAGTGCAAATCTTGAGTATGTCCTTATCTTTTTAAGAGTTGTTTCTAATAATTTTATTAATAGATATACCCAACTAAATACTTCTTAAATTAGTGTGTGGTTAAAATATCCTCTCAACTAAATAATTATGTCGAAAATAATTTATCTATCTTGAAACAATATATATATTTTTATCTATAAAGAGTCCTTATCTACTTTTCTATAAGCCCATGTAAAGAGTCCTTTTGTTTCAAGGATGGATAGTTGAAAGAGTATACTTCATGGAATGTTGACATCAACGCCATGCATGAGCTTTTGTAAAGGAATAGAGAGTTCCTTTCAAATTTTAGAAAGAGGGGCGAAGGATCCTAGTAATTTTCTACGAGTATTTTGAAATATGAATTGGACTAAAATGAAAAATTCTTCTTTTTGACTCCCGTATTTCAACGTTTAACAGAGATTTATGTAGTGTAGATTCGATGTTTTTGCTAGAACCTCCATACGTATTATGTGCTTCCCATCTATAAGTTATGTATTATGGGCTTCCGATCTATAATTTATGTACTGTGCTTCGAATAATTCTGAGTACAACAGGGGAATTCTGTGAAAATATGATACTAATGTTCCCAGACTAGACAGCTTGGAGAAATTGTTATCCACTCTGTTGATTAAAAAAAGAGGAAAAAAAAAATCAAAGAAAATAGAGTCCTTGTCGTGGGATGCTGAAATCCTAGAATGGAAATAGCATTATAGGCTTGTGGATTGG
Source organism: Pinus taeda (assembly GCA_000404065.3). Classification (NCBI taxonomy): domain Eukaryota; kingdom Viridiplantae; phylum Streptophyta; class Pinopsida; order Pinales; family Pinaceae; genus Pinus; species Pinus taeda. The sequence goes on along the minus strand of APFE030435283.1, from coordinate 355,439 downwards.
GCTAAGATTTCAAAGGAAATAAAATTGTGGTCGTAGGATGCTGGAACTCTAGAGTGGAAATAGCACTAGATGCTTGTGGATTGAGTAGTACAGATAAGGCAAGGGCTAACCAGCTTGTCATAGGGCATTAAATGCCCTGGTACATGCCCCTCTATAACAAAATAATACACAACTTTTATTTTTAATTTATGTAGTCACCAAAGGCTGTGTGTTATTTTGTTATAGAGGGGGCATGTACCAGGGCATTTAATGCCCTATGGCAGGCTGGTTAGCCCTTGCCGTACAGATAAGGCCAAAGTCATCATTTCCAGTGGTGTAAAGATAATCTTGTATTAATGAAGCTGACGTGGGTGAAAGTAGGACAAATTTCAGTTGGAATTCTCCAACATCGTGTTTAGCTCTCAGTCACATTGTACTCATCGTATATGACTTATATGTTTGAATTTTGAATTTATTTAGAGTTTGGGAAGATAAGCATGTGGAGACCGATCGACTCAATATGAAAATTGTATAATTTGGTTACAATTGTTTTTTGGAAACTCCAAAGAAAAATAAAAACAAGTTAATGGTGAAATTTCTAAATGTCTAAAAGTAGTGACATTGAATGATTTACATTCCATTTAGTGGTTTAGTTAGAATTAGTTACTCTAAAAAAGTACACATGAATCTAAGAAACAATTCAATTAGGGAAAGTAAAAATCAGATGATAGTACTTGCAGCAAAGATAACATAAATGTCATATTTGGAAGCACTTTGACTACAAAGAATAATGTTTGTGGCAGCAATAGATATTGGATGATGATAGACAACAACAAAGGTAAAAATTTGTGTGTGAAGGATAATATTAGACTCATAATCATATTATTATGTGCACATGTTGCAGCAAGTCTATAAGTTGATGTAGTGTTCCTAGACAGTATACGCACCTTGTAACTCCATGTGATAGACTTTGCATTGTACCTGAGTCAACTATGATAAAAACCTAATGAGGCGTGTGTAACCCCATATAATTCATGGTAATCTTAAAACTACTTTCCACTATAGGTTTCTGATAAGCCAAAAACCACTTTATAGTGTATGTTTGTGGTAATCCAAAGAACACTTGTGAGAGGGAGGAGAATATGGATTCATGTAGTATGGTTGAGGGTTAGCTTAAAAAATCCTAAACATGGTTGAGGGTCAACGAACAAAACCCTGAGAATAGTTTAGCTTAAGTCGATAAAAGCTAGAATATGGTTATAGGTAATCCAAGAAAACTAAGGATGGTGATGATGGAAGCGGACCTCAATATACAAGTATAGGTAGACATATAATAATAGTTAAATGAACCATTTATTTGAACGGACATGTTAGTAGACCAATGGTTGCAGTGGCTACCACTCCATGCATTTCGGTGGATGGTTGTTTCATTATATGGATGTAACATATTTTTTGAAAAATGTTTGTTAACACTAGGTTGGACCACAAATACACATTGATGATTGAGATCAAAATAAGTAGTCACTAAGAGGGAGTGTTAGAAAATATAATTCCTACTTGTGTTAGGTATGATGCTTTCTATGTAAAGAAATTTATTCTTGTTATTTAGGAGTTATTTAAATCTAGTTGGTTGAGGGATATTATCCAACTAAATTTTTGTTAGATTGGTGTGTGGTTCAAATATTCTCTCTACCAAGTGATTGTGGGTCCAAGATAGTTTTTCTATTCTATGGAAACACTTTATGTATATATATGTAATATTATTTGATCAATATGAATAGGTATTATGTAATTATATGTGGTCCACATACATATGCATATGGTATATTTTCTTTAAAGAGTTTTATAATACTTTTCATTTCAAACATTTATTTTAATATGTGTAGCATACATATATATAGAGTTTATAAAACTAGATTAATAGAAGCATTAAGTCTCTATATGATTTCCTTGGATCTGGGTGTCCGAAAGGATGAATACATGCACTCCTAGAGAAACCAACCACGCGCTCTACTTAGAAGCGGCCTCCCTCCAAGTGGTTTAAATGCACAATAAATTCCTCACTAGACAAGGTCCGTCCTTGCACGCCCATCCATCTAGCACACATGTCAAACCTAAGCATATAAGTATTTCCATCATGAACTCTTGACACTTCATTCCTTTGGTCATCTTACATAGGGCCTAGTCTCTTAGGCTTGACATAGCTCCTTTCATGTCCTCCACTTCACCCGAGCCTCACTTCACATCCTCAGAGTTATGCCAATCTACCATGAATTGTGAAAGTAGTTGTTTGAACTCCCTCAACAAAGGCAGAGGCAGATGGCATCCCCCCACCACCTTCGATGATTCTATGATTATCTCTTTGTTTGACTATGTCCTGCCCTCGCATATATGATGCCAACTGTTGGCTTCCGAAGCAGCAGAGACAAACCATGGCCAACCCATGCTTTGCACTCTTCCCAACCTATTAGCTCGTCATATTAAGGAAATAGAGAAGGAGAAATCAAGAGAAACTAAGTATATTACTGAGTTCTTGGCCTATCACAACCATATCTCCTCCTCCTTGAAAAGATTTTCGAGGGACACAAAAATTGAATTCCCTCTTAATCTTCCTTCTCCCTCCTCTCCTACTCCCTCACATTTGAATTCTCCTCCTCTCAAGTGGTGTTCTCCCTCAATCATCGTGCCCCTTATTGGTCGTCCATCTCCATCTCGTGCTCTACCTTCTCCTACAATAGATGCCCACCACTCTTATCCCCTCGGTCTAGGCCCTATGGTTGTTACATTCTGGAAGAAGTTCTAGGTGGCTCAAGTATCTTTTAGTTACATTGTAGTGTTGAGATGCAAGGATGCTCTAATATTGCATCAATGCATCTTGAGTATGGTTCCTCCATAGGATGGAAATAGTTCCCCAGAATCCATGGAATACTCGAGGTCGGTAAATTTTGGGCTTTTTGTTTATCTACAAGAAATTGACACAAGGCCACTAGGCTCTCAGGTTTGAGTTTTGTTTTTTTTCCACCCTTACTAAGTTGTAAGCACAACCATCATAACTTTTATCTCTAAGTTCCCTTCTAAGGGCAAAGGATTTTTTAGACTTCTTCTCTAGTTTCCCTGCTAAGGGGAAACCTTTCTAATATTTGAGAGGCTAAGTCCCCACGTGCTCTCAAGGTTGTATACTATGTATTTCATCTATGTTAATATAATGTTAATATATTTTCTTACAAAAATAAATAAATTATATGATTATTAATCAAATTTAAACGCAAAGTTTGAAATTTTGATTGTTTCCAATATGCATTATCATTGTTTATTTTTTTTAATGTGATATGTATCTTATGATTTCTTTATCCAAATCATTATTATGTAAATTACTACATTTTATGTTCTATTACCCTTTTAGTTTATCCAACATTAGGTTTTATAATTATATTAATTTTTTTGGCCAACATTTGGCTCCATATCCATCATAATGTGTA
>APFE030435283.1:236146-334389 GCA_000404065.3 Pinus taeda | reverse complement strand
CAAGATAAGCTACTTGTTTGGTTTTATAGTCTTGGAGAGTTAATTACTCACCTCCTCCAAGGCACTAGCCTGATCTATATTGGTGCTTCAGAGCCCTAGTAAAATAAAAATTTCTAAGTTAATTTTACTTTAAGTGTTGATTTTAATGGCTATTCTTTAAGACAAAAGGTGATGGATATGAAACTTGATGGTGTATAGGCTCGACTCCAATTCACTAAAAAATGCACCTAGGATGATTTACACGACTTTTCCGTTTCAATGAATTTTCTAATTAAGAGAGTTGAGAGAATGCAAACTTTTGATAAAAACAACTTTCTTAGTAGACAATCAAAGAAACAATCTCTTTATCTTTTCAAAGCGCACAAAACATGACCACTCATTACTTGCACGAAAAATTCCTTTCTCTTTCAAAACTTCAAATGCTACTCTAAAACAAACTTTGCAAAGGAGATCTTTTTGTATTTTCCTATCTATAAAGCATGTAAAACTAATCTAATCAAAAGCAATTTCAAGGTCTATAAAAATCTATGAAAAACTCACTCAAAAAGCAAATCAAAGGAAATTTACCTAAAAGTAAATCTAAGAGGCAAAAACCTACTAAGATGATTCCAGAATGTTTTACTCGGTAAGAATCAAACCAAGGACTAGTTCATGCAGAATCATAAACTAATCAAAACAAAAAATCAAACTCTTTTTGTTCTTTTCTTAAGAATGAAATTCACAACTTCAATCAATAAGCTATTTTGAAATTTTGCAAAGAGACAACACAAAGGTAGGTTGCTCACATAGATAGACTTTACGACTGGTCCGACTCCTAAGAAGACTGACAAAACCAGAGAGATCTAAGGTTCTACAACTTCTAAAGTCAAAGTCACTACAGGACCAATGCAAAAATCAAACCCTAAGGCTACAACTTCAATGAATTTCACTAAAACTCTCGATACTAATGGGACAAGTTCAGGTGAAGATTTTTGACAGACAACCAGTGGATCTAGGCAATAAAGACTAATGAAAACAAAATCTAAAGGGAAAAAATGGATAAAATTGAAATTTTCTCAATTTTGACAAGGTACGCAGGCAGCCTGTTTAACCAGGTGTGTCCACGCTCTGTGTGCAAAGATACAGTGCGTACAGGTACGCACTGTGTCTAACTTAGAGGGCGCGTACTACTGAAAAATTAAGAAAAACTAAATTCTAACTTAACTCTAAGCTAGCCCACCCAAAAACACAGTCAAGCAATCAAAAAACAAAAAAGAAATGACTCTTTTCAGATCAAAGTATTACTCAAAGGAAAACTCAATCATATCAATGGATTCCCCAGTGGAGTCGCCAATTTGTCATGTGAAAAGAGTTATTTTTGCTGACAAAACTAACCCCCCTAGGAGCCTAAGACTCTCTAGTGACAAACAAGACAATTAAGAGCAATCCTTCTCTAAGCATGCATTATCATATGAGAAACCAAGTGTTTTTCGATCCTACCTGAAGTCCAACGCTGTTTTAGTAGTTTAGCCTCGTCGATCCAGATGAGCTCCTCCTTCACTTCGAAACCTGCATACACTAACAATCAAACGATTACATAACACCTGAAGATTCCATAAAACAAAACATATTCAACATATAGACCAAGGAGTATATGAAACAATTCATTAACAACAAATCATTGAGAAGAATGGACTTATTTGTATTAAGGAAACAAAAGAAACCATTACAACCTGAGCTTTGGTGTTGTGCAAGTTCCTCCCAGGGTCCAGCAAGAGTTTTCCTCTACTTTGACAAGCTCACCCACTTCCAAATGAAACAAGAAAGGATGGTAATCTCTCCTCACAAGCTTCTAAAGGAAGTCCTAATTCCAGCAGCATCTACCCTTTGGAATGTTCAGCTTTCAACCTCCCCTCCTTTGGCCCAATGCCTGTATTTATAGTGTTCTAGAGGAAGTTATTCAGGTCCAACATCAATGGGATACTCCCTCTTTTGGATGGGGTAGCTCCTCTCTTGATGGGATAAGTTCCTCTATCATAGGGATGCATGAACCATCTGGAGGTGCTCAATGCACGTCAAACACTCTTCTAGAAAGCTCTAGAAGTGACCACAAGTAATTTTTTTTAAGATGAAACTCACGCCTTTTGACCTTTACAGGAGTATGCACCCATCCCTTGACTTACAGAGCGTACAAGTACGCAGATACAATGAGTTTGGGATGTGTACACGCAGGCAAGGTAGAGAGAACCTGCGTACCTAGAGATAAACATGATTTTTAATGACTTTCTCTCTTTTTTGAAGTTTGACATGGAGAGCAGAGGTATAAGGCTTGACAAGGAGGATAATATGACTATTGATGGAGTCATATTAACTGCAGATAGTCATGGTGACAAATTTCAGTGTAACAGAGTGCAAATCTAACTTTTCTCCTTGAGAGTGTCTGCCCCCCTTGCCTCTAAAATATCTTCCTCTTCCCCTTCGACCACCTCTTCCTCTAGAAGATTCTTGAGTAGGATTATTTTCTTTATGAGCAAGGCACACAACCTCTTTAGAAGATTCAGGGGTTGTCTTCCTTCCAAAAGCTTTCTCTCTTTCAGCAAATTTTTTCACAAGAGAGTCAAAGGTAATATCTTTGAGATTACCATTTGCTTGTAATGACTCAAGATAATTGGAGTAAGTAGGATAAAGTGCCTTGAGAAAAGTGATAAGAGGAATACCCAATTCAACTTTAGTGGCTTTGATATCATGCATTATATATTTTACTTCGGATGCAAGAGAAAGAGGATCATTATTTTGAAATTCAAGAATGAAGAGTTTAATCATGAGTTGAACAACTTCAAGTGCAAAATGTGAGTCATACAGTTCTTTCAGATTTTGTAAGGCTTTGAAAGTAATTGAAAATGGCGAAATATGGTGACTCACCTCTTCACTTACAGATGTTGCAATTAATGCATAGGCTTCATTGTTCTTATTTTCCCAAATGGCGAGCTCTTTGTATGAGGTAGGCTATTCTACCTCTTTGTCTCCGTCTCCAATACACACTCCTTTCCACAACTCATTCAAAATGAGGGTGTGTTTAATCATGTGGGACCACTCAGGATAGTTCTCCTTTCTAGTGAGAACTATTCCCACAATAGATATGATTGAATGCATACTGTAAAAAAAACTTATGTTAGCAAAACAAATCTGTGTACTGCAAAATCTGTGTACTTTTTTTTTTTAAATACTTTTGCTGGCAAAATGTGCTTTTGATATAAAAAGTCATAGGTCAGGTTCTTGTGCACACAATCATCAAAATATAAATAGTCTTTTATATCCCAACCAACACATTAATCAATTTTTACAAGAGCTCAACCCATATGGTTATTGTAGCAGCATTTGGCATTCTCAAAGAAACACACACAACTAGTGAGGTGGTGTGGGAAAGCAGTATGGCTACTGGTGGAGAGAGATAAATTTGTATGGTAGCGCAATATTACACAACAGAGGCAGCGCACATGTATGAAAATGATGTATTAAAAAACAATGTATTAAAACCATCCAAAAGTCACAAACCACGATTGCATACACTATTCATATACCTCCTGCACATTTATGTATATGAAACACTGCTTTTTTTTTGGAGAAAACCTTTAAATATATATCAGCGTTATATATATCAAAATAGTGGCTTTATATATACCAAAATAGTGGCTTTATATATACCAAAAACACTGCGGCGCCAGCATGTCAAAAATGGAGGAACACTCATTGCACCAGAATGGGATGGCTTCCACCATGCTTCCGCTGTGCAAGACCATGAGCACCTCCACCTTCCATTCCTTGTGTGTTAGTGATGCACCTTCAGTCACAATTCCTCCCGCTCCAAGGCAATAAGGTATATGCAGTAACAGCTGCCATACGCTGGCCCATTACATTTTTCTGTGGGAATATTTCTAGAGTTTAACACAACTCCAATCAAAGGTCAAATATAAGAAGGCATTAAAAGAAAACACTTGCGAAAAATAAATATGGATGGTGAAGAAGTAATTTTAGAGGAGGAGATATATTCGTATCAAGCTCTGAGGACTGATGCAAATAGGGTAGTTGCCACCATATTCAACACCTCTATCGAGTCCCTGTCATCCATCCTTACGTTGAAATCAGAGAAGAAGCGCGAGGGTAGTACCAAAGGTTTTGCAGCTCACCATAAACTTGGACTACTAGTTGTGGTTACATTTTTCTACATCAAAAATGAAAAATGAAGAGCACTAGCGTTCGGCGTTCACACACCAGGTCTCCTGACAGAGGGCACAGATTTGAAAAATGCATATGACAACGTTCACACACCAACGTTCAGCATTCACACCAGGTCTCTTGACAGAGGGCGTAGTCTTGACAAAGGGCGCAGATTTTAAAAACTCATACAATATCAAAAAACATATATGACACTACCTGGAGTAGGCTTCAAGAAACCAGACAGAATATAGGCAGGAAACTGACACTAGGAGTTACACAAAAACTAATTTTGGGAGCTAGCTCTAATACCATGTCAGACCAGGTAGTAACTCATCAAAACAATTCGTTGATTTCATTTAGGTTGGTGTTTATTATATACATGAGGGAGAGACTATTCATTTCATCTCCTGGTGACTATTCATATTCTCTATTATTTATTTACATCAATTTCAGTTATTCACCCAATCCTGATGATTAAGTGTCAACAATTCTAATGAACGATCTACCCATACAATTGGTGAAAGTGGATTTGGGTTTGCCGCACAAGCCAAAAAAATTGATTGCTATGCAAGTTCAATGGGGCTTAGTGGCATAACTTCAGTATAACTATCATCTTCAGAATTGTTGGTAATCCTCCTTAAATTATATGAGGTGGAGGAAATCATGTTGCAAGTCTCTACTCTTTCCATTTACACCAAATCAGATGGTGACGGTAACGTAAAAGTATCCATTAGGGAAGGATCTTTAAAGAGACCTACACCAACTATTTGAAGTGATAGTGGGGGTCCATGTACCAACAAAATGCTTCCTCTAGCTTGAGAACTAGATGCAAAGAAGGCAAGCTGATTGATAACTATGATTCCACCGTTATGAAGGAATGCAATAGTACGAAAGTACGTGGAAAGCACAATAGCCATAGCATATACCCATGGCCTTCCAAATAAAATGTTGTAGTTGAGGGGTCCGTCAACTACCTCAACTTCAACAGTAATTGTTTTTCCCCCTAGTTCAATTTGTAGGTTACTCAAAATCCCACAAGGTGTATATGTTCATCCATCGAAATATTTTAACGTGGTTGGTGATTCTGAAAACAACGGTGAACCAAGTGCTTTCTAGAAGCTCATTGGCATAATGTAAGTAGATGCCCCCTCATCAATAATAGCTTAGTTAAAATTCTTATTGAAAGATTTTACTTGAATTAGGACAGCCAGTTGTGCCGACAACTGTGGTGTATATCTTGCATGGTTAAATACCACAAGATTGGAATCCGTAGGGTCTATTCCACCAATTGCTAACAATAAAGCTTGTTTCTGGGAGGGACAATTTTGTAATACCTCAAGTGTTGACATATCAGAAGGTGATTGAGCAAGATCTTCTACTATGCTAAATTTTGAGCTGCTCAAGCTCAAGGGTTAAATGTCGATTTATGAACAACTCCCTTTGGTGGTTTTATTGTCAATTCTAGTGGAATAAGTGGTCTGATTATTCGACGATGATGGTGGATTTCCATAATATTTATTTCTCGTTGACACTAAAACTTCGTTTTTGGGCTTTGCAACGGATATCATAAATACTTGGGATGTGGAAGCATGGTCTGTCACAACCAAATGTGTCTCTAGGTTTGGAAATGGATCAGTCAACATTGTAGATGTGTTAGAAATCTTTAGAAGCTTAGAGACTTTTGAGTAGTGTGGAAAATCTCTTGTAAAATTCTTGCCATTACAGATTAGACATGGATAACAAGGTTTCCTTATCGAAGTAGACGAATTAGATGATTTCTCTTGAGGGGGATTATCCTGTTTCGTCTTGTTTTTCCCCTTATTCTTGCCTCTTAGTTGCTTTTGATTTTTACCTTTGTCAGATGACACGGTATTGACTTCGGAAGTAAGAGTGTTTTATGATGAATTGGAAGTTTGACTGGTAATGGCAAGAGTTTGACCAGATGGTCTACTTGCCATTTGCATGCTCGAAGAACCAATCACATTGTCGCTGCCATGAGAGTACTTACTCGATTATGGAGGAGGAGGAACAGTGAAAGTTGGTCGGGGTGCATTGGGAATCTTGTCATAGAGCATGCCGAATTGTGTATAAATCAAATCCAAATATTGGGCACAAGAAATTACTTGCTCTTCTATGACAACTCCACCTTTCGCCACATCCTCGGTGATTGATGGCAACAAGGATTTTATGAACCACTCATCCAAAAGCTGATCAGGAACATAGGTATTAACCATTTGACGATGACACTGCCATTCATGAATATGATCTGATATATGAGTAGCAGTAGTCTACTTAAAGTTGGTTAGGAGTCCCATTCTAGTCTTGTATCTGATAGGCAACTGGAAGTGGGTTAGAAATGTGGTGGCTAAAGTTGTAAAGTTTTCGAAAGAAGCTCATGGTAACTCAATTTACCACTACGCAACCAAACTAGTAAGCATTCTTTGGAAAAGACGGATTCTAATCGAGTCATCATTTAAGGAGTTTGATGAACACCACAAATGAAAGGTCATGACATGATTTGATGGGTCTTCTCCTGGATTTCCATTGAATTTTGGAATGTCAGAAGGTAATTTATGTGGAATTACCAGCCACCAAGGTGCATATAAGATTGGATCATTAGTGAGCCAATTTAAATCTGGTAATTCTATAGTTTCTACAAATGGCAATTGTTGATTCAAGTCAGGTTGAGCATACCTAGGATATGATGGAATTGCTTGAGAAATAGGTCTTTGCATACCAACATAGGGCATCTGCATTTAGTAACCTTGATAAGGTGGTTGTTGAATAAATCCAGCATAAGGTGGTTATTGATAACCAGGTTGAATTTGCGGTTATCCATAACCAGCAAAGCCTTGTTGACTAGGACCTTGGTAATATTGATATTGTCCAAACCCAGGTTGAGCTTGTTCGGTAGGTCCGAATTGGGGTTGGAATTGCTAGAATTGAGGCTGTTGAAATTGGGGCTGCCACAGTTGTTGAATCAACTGTTGTTGATTTAACAGTTGTTGTTTCCCAACAATGAAAGGTTGGCTAGGTTGTGAATAAACTATAATAGTGTAAGCCTGAGTCACTTCAGATAAAGGTATACTAACCTAAGATTGTTGGACCCCAAACACAAGCGGTTGTTGTATAATAGCTTGAGAAACTTGAACTTCTTGACCCAAAACTTGTGGTTGCGAGGTAGAAGGACTAGTTTGTACAGGTTGAGATACAATTGTTTAAACTTGTGAATACGGTACAGTGGTAACAACAGGTGTAATAGGAATAGCTGACATAGTTTGCATTGGTTGTGTTGGATAGACAAGCCTTGGTTGAACTGGAATTGTTGGTTTCTATTGACAGACTTGAGTTCCAAGTTGACCTGAATATTGCGGGATACTACCATATGATGGTCCTCTAGGATATGGAGGATAAGGTGAATAAGCATATTTCTCTCCATATGGTGGAAATCTAGTATGTAATGGATACATAAGTCATTGTTGACTAGATTTCCTAGTTTGATATTGATATGCAAGATCAAACTATTGAGTTCCCATAAAAGAAGAGCCATGTAGAATTCTGGTTGAGGACATGGGTGATGACCATGGTGTAGAAGCAACCCCTGAGTGGGTTCCAGATAAAGATTGGTAACCAACCGGGATGGACAATTCACCATACAGATGTGACTCAAGTGTAGTAGAAAACATCGAAGAGGTTGTGATAAAAGATTCTTATGCAGCTGCATCAGATGATACAGTCTGGGATGTTGACGGTTGTTCAACCATAGTTAACTGACCCAAAAGTTGTCCTAAAGAATCGATAGGTACTTGAAAAGAACCAAGATCAAAAGGAGCAGTAAAATGAGGAGTACAAGGATAAATATTAAGTCTGGTTCCAAAATGGAATGGGGTTCCAGGTGCGGTATCTTCTTCAAATTCTTCCTCGACAACAATTAAACCAGGTGGAAAAACTTCACCATCTGGTTCATAATAGACTTCTGGTGTTGATAAAGTGGAAGTTTCAGTAGTTACTAATGTCCGAGGGTTAACCGGTTGATCGTCTTCTAGTAAATTAACAACTTATTAATGTTCAAATTTGAGGTCCAGATGTTCCGGTAAAAGAAAAACAGTTTTAGAGAGAGGTTCCTGAACAAATTTAGGTTCATAAGAAACTTTAGTTTGAACTGTGATAGGTTCTAGACTAACTTCTGGTTGAACTGATTCAAGTTCAGAAGTAATTTCTTATTGAGAAACTTCAAGTTGAGGATCAACTTGTTGTTGAACAACTTCAGTTACTGTTTCACTAATACCAGTGATAATGTCCTCAGGTAATTGTGAAACTTCTTCTTCAAAAACAGATGTACCCGAAATAGTTGGAGTAATTGAATCTCAGTACTTATCGAAATGGATGATTCTATTAATTCAGATGAAGAACCAAGAGTTCTTGATGTACTTAATTCAGTTAAGCGAGACCTCCTTGACCGAATAGGTGTAACTTCGGGCGATAAAGGCAGTTTACTCCTTGTTCTCCATGAACGATGGGGTAAGGGTTTATGTTTTTATTATCAAAAAATAAATAAACAAAAAAGGGTAAGCTAGAAAAAAGGTTTACCAAGCAACTGTGAACTGTAGAATACCTCTTGGTGAACCAAGAAGTACAGGCAGGCAATCTCCCTAAATGTTGTGTTCGGTGTATCAAAGTGTACAAGGCGGCTGACTCGAATACCTAAGGATGGATAGCAACCTAGTATTTTCCTCCCATATATACCCGAAGGTACGTGGAGGCCCAATCCATATAAGTATTTTCTAATGAAAAACCGCACAGTGAGAGCATTCCCATATACTTTACGTACTGTAACACCACCTTATATGCCCGAAGGTACGTGGACAAGCTACGATATACTCACATACGTGGAATGAGGTATCACACTCGGGATGTATTGCAAACAAGTTAGTGAAAACTACTTCATTTTATGATGCCAGAACACATCTCTAGCTTAGAACCACTAAATGTTTTTCATTAATGATAAGGCTCCATTAGGTAAATTGATGTTAATTTTAAGTTGATCTTGCTTAGAAATTTTCCTTTAAAGTTCACCATGTGATGTATTATGAAATTCCTAGGAATGAAACTATTATGATAAACATTCTTTCCATTCAATTTAACAATGAAAATCCAAGCTACTAGGGATAAAGCAATTAGATTTCTTTTGATCAAAGAGCAAAGAGCAAAATCTAATGCAATTTCCCTAAACTATTCCTATGAGCACACATAAACTTTTTCAATGCAACATGCATGTATTTATTTTTGGTTTCCTTAATGTGAATGTAAACAAAAAGGAAACTAATGCACATACAATCAATCAATCTTTAACAAGAACGAAGACTTTACAACAGTTTTGTTTTGAAGGAAAAGAATACTTTTACGACACTTTCTTTCGAACAAAGATTAATCAACTATATTCTAACTTTCACTATGGATCGATAATGACAAAGAAAAAATTTAAGAAACATTAACCAATCAAGTCAAAGTAGAGCTAGCAAAGGAGATAGAAACTTGTTCTCTGAGACATGACATTCATTGATCAATCAGTAAGAAAACAAACAAAGAAGTTGGAAAAACTCATTCCAAAGGTGGGAAACTGACCCTAGGAGGATCAACACAACCCTAATGGGAGAAAATGCACTTCAGAGCACTGTACCTAAGCCAAGGGTGCTCTGCAGCATATTGTGTCCATCACAAGCCTGCGCTGGTGACAGTGAGCCATTACAAAAGGAAATTTGACACAGTTTTGACCAAAATTTCAATGCAAAAGAGCTGAAATACAATCTATGAACACAAGTAGGATATGCAAAAGTGTCCTAGTAGGTGGATAAGCTACTAGGAAAGATGATCTTCCATAGTGGAGTCGCCAATTTTTTTTGGAGAATTTGGTATCTACGGATAAATACTAATTCCCTAGATAAGTAGCCATATCTATAACAATTGTTTAAATCACTTTAACCTTTTCCTATAAGAAATATATAAGACAAAGAAGATGAGAAGATGTACTTGTAGTTCTTCTTTCCTCTTGTCTCCTTTGTATTGATCCCGTCATTCCTTCCAGTACTTAACACGCTTGAGAAGTACCTGTAAACACAAATAGAAGACAAAGAACCGATCAAAGAAAAATATCTATTGAATACAAGTGAATGGAATCTGATACATTTCATACATATAAGAATCATATAACAATACAAACATATGGGAAAAAGGTTCAAATACTTTATTGAATAGAAGAAGGAATTACAACCATTGTGTTTGATTCAAAGTCATTCCTCCAACTTGGATCCCATCCATGTCACATTAAAATCATGACAACTTGTAGCATTACAATACTTGCTTCAAAGCCAATTCTCATAGCAACATTATCTCCTTACAATTCAACATAGTCCAGCCCCTGATCACTGAGATGAGTGGTCAATTTATAGGGAGATGAAGGAGGTTATGTCATAAATGTTGGTATTGAATGGCCTTCCATACTTATAATTAGTTCCATGGAGGAAGGGATGAGAGGATAAGATGCATCTTAACTCATTCCTCATCCATCTTTGAGCTCATAAGAGTTGATAAGTGAGGGAAACTTCTATATGACTCCAAAAGATAAGAATATTCCCTAAACCCTATGTGAATTTTGCTCAATCTTGCCTAGCGCAGGTGAATGAAGGCCTAAGTGCTCTGCAGAGCACCCTAGCATGGACTTAATTGCTCTGAAGTGCACCCTTACATGGGCCTACCTACGCTGGTCTCTCTAGAGGTCATTTAGGATGTCTTCAAGTCATGAAACTATCTGGGAAGGAGGAATTCAAAAGGGTGACTTGTTTAGGGAATGTAGCAACTAGAATTAGGGTTTGATGAGCCATAAAACACTGATTTGGATGATAGGAGTGATGTGCCCAAATGGATCTGTAATACATATGCACAAATTCACTCACTCACACACTTAGTCATTTTTTCTAAAGTTCTGAAGAGCAGATCACCCTTTAATAGCTAGATCCCCACCCTAGAATCAACTCGACTAACTATCACCCAAAACAATGTAGAAGTGTCCAACAAACCATTTCAATCTACGCTTCTTGAAAGATGATTAATCAAACCTCTTATTGGTCAACCAAAGAGTTTGATAGAGCAGTGACCCCAGGACTCACTCCCCTAAAAAATTGCATAAAAGTTGCAGACCTTGCCCGCTTTTCTCACTGAGAAAATTGCATAGACAGGTCGGATAGACACTAAGTCTCCATCCCTGTCTCCCCTCACGAATTGTGTAATTTTTTTATCCAGTCACCCAGAGAGCCAGCCAACAACTCACCCAGAAAACTACGTAGATTTCTAAGCAAGCCCCTCAGTAGCCCAACATCTCGCTCAGCTTAGAAACTGTACATAGGTGTTCAGTAGGTCAGCTTCCTAGCAATTGTGCAATTTTTGTCTCTAGCAAACCCCGCAACCCATTTCCATCTCCCTCCAGGAAATGTTCAATTGTTGCTGACAAGGCCCTCAGTTTCCTGAACTATTTCCCTCCAGGAATTGCCCAGATATGCCCTCCAACTAAGCCAGATCCCACATAGTCATTATTGATCTGGATTGCACATCTTAGTACCTGAGTGACCTCTGTGAAATTTTCACCAATAGTGCCCGAAGCTCGCATCCGAGCTTGAAACATGCCTCACATAGTTTTGTAGCCTTGCCCTCTCTCTTGGTCACCTGCATCCAAAAGTGAATGACCATGAATCATGGTAAACTAGGAAGTTTATGGATTTGATGTCATCTCATCATGAGCAGCTGTAGATAAAGGTACATGAGCAAACATGATGCAATGACAAATGGGATGGACAAGGAGAGTACATGCAAAAGGACGTGTTTGCAAATGGATGAACAAATGAGGCATGCAAAGAGACGTGTTAGTAAATAGAAGACCATGCGAAGATGTGTTCGTGAATGGAAAAACGTATGACTTGTGTGGATGGATGGATGAGCAAACATGCAAGGAGATATTTTCACGAATAGAGGAACATGTCAAGCATGCCAAAGTACAAGAAAAGAATCAACGTGCACATGCAACATCAAGCGAACCCAATGATCATTGAGGACTCCGCACACTTCGCCATGTGAAGGGGAAGTTGTGATACACCAAGAGGACATCCATCACTCAACAAAAATGCATCTTGACATACACAACATGAACATACTAACACTATTGTGTCGAGTCGTGTCAGCGACATCACTACTGTGGGCCATAATGTTGTCAATCAATGTAATGTAACATGGAAGTCCAAAAGACCCTCTTGTAATCTGAAGAGTCATCTAATATGAAAAGTCATGGAATTCAAATAGTCATGAGGGAAGTCAAATAGTCACAAGGGTCGATTTCGCCCTTAGCTATAAATACCCCCTCGTTTGTACATGCAAAGGACTTTTTCACCTTGGCTCCTCCCACATAGCCTTGAGAGTCTGTAATCTTTTCTTTGAGGAGCGAGTAGTGGCTCCAATGCCCCACCCATAGGGTTAGTGATGTATGGTGTATCGATGTGTCTTGAAATTTTCGCTTAATTTAGAAGATTTCTCACAGGCCAACACATTTTATCACATGTGTTGTAACTGTTTGTAAGAATTAATCTTGAACACTTGTAATACATGTTGCTTTAACTTGTGTTAAACAATTGAACTCATCCAATTGTTCTAATACATATGTTTATGAAAATGTGTCGTATAAGTTGTTAACATTGTCTTGCCCATGTTGGTTACCTTCCGGACACTAGACATAACCTTTCATGAAAACCTGCTATAATGACTATTTCACTTGCATGGACTTCCCGTTGGGTGTTGTATGTGCTATGTTCCTTTGTGTGTTGTGACTGTCGCATCCATGTGGATTACTCTTCCAGAAGTTGTGCATGTCTTGTTGTGTTGTGTGTCTCTGACAGAGTTTGGACTTCCTCCCATCCAACCTGAGACTCACTCCCACCTTCTCTCTCTACTGTGAAAGAACCTTGACACAAGTAACATTAGAATTCACTAGGCATGCAGACCTCATTGTTCAAAGACAAAGAAGGCCACTCTCTTGTGCCGGCAAGAAAGAGCTAAGGCATATCTTTAAGATAATGGAAACCAGGCCATCGTACCGAATGGGACTCCTACACCAAACGGTGTGAGGTCTAGTTTGGACTTCATACCAGGGGGATCCTCTGATGTTGGTGGGTCCAACACCATCAATAGGGTGTTTTTTGAATGGTTTTTCATATAGCTTCAAAGTGATCTTCGTGACTTCTAGATCCCCTATTATCCCTTTTAGATCAAAGAACTTAGGGGGAACAAGTGTTGATACACTCGCAGGAGCTTTGTGACCTCATCTATAATATCTTCTTCACAATAGTCACTGATGTTCACGAACTTCAGCTGCGCTTCTGATCTAATATTCACTTGATTGGTATTTAAAGGCTCTAATATATCAGGGATATTGCCTTAGGCCCCTCGACTTTAGGCTGTCCCTCAAACTCAGGAATGTGAATGTTCCTGGGATCTTCTTCACCATCCTCCACGGTCACATTGTATCATTCAAGTGCATAGCGTAACTCCGTACCCACATTTGGTTGTACCTATTCAATCGGTTTTTCAGGCATTTTGAATATAGTAGCTTTGATCACCTGTAGTGCTTCATATATACACTCAAACCCATCCTTAAAACTAAAATATAAAAGAAAAATTTCTATCAAAACATCCCATTCTGCGGTCCCATGTCGCAGCTCCATTTCCAGATACCAGTTCATCGGGATTGTATCCAAAGTGTGGAAAAATATATGAACCCACTATGACTACGATTCTTCTCCCCATGCTTTTGTCCAATGAACTAAGTTTTCACGCATATCATCCTTCCCTATATATTTCTCCATAGTGCGGGTATTAGCGTACCAAAACCTCAATTCCATCATTCTTCGATACTCCTTCCAATCTGAAAAACTATTTTTATGTGTGCCCCACCAATGAGCAAGTGTAGCTCGTAGTGCAATGTGTAGCACTTGGAACCAATTTCCTCGAGAACATCCCTTTCAAATTTTTCTAGAAATAAATTGACATCCTCTAAACCATCATAATATGGTAAGTTGTATACTTCGGTGGATATACATCATAACAATTTGGTAAGCTTGTTGCAGCGCAATGATGATACTTCATGCAAATGGTTCTACCATTGCTCGAGCTCCTCATCTGAATATGAATTACAAGAGTTGTCCTTCTCCCAGATGATTTTCCCATCCATCATAGGGATAATCCAATATTCATCTCACACATTCAACTTATAGATATGCTCAATATTGTCATCCTCCTCATAATTGTGGTCTGGTTCAGTATACCGTGCACCTTCAGCTAGATCTAATGGCATAATAACCCTTAGTTATTTATTTTCAAACGTCATACTACCTTCTTCAAATTGATGACTGTGTTCATATAAAATTCCCAATAAATTCCAAGCAGTGTTGGATATGTGTTACTGTCGTCCACTATTTCAATCACTTCAAAGTCGGCTATGGTGCACGCCCCTTCAACATCCACATTCACTCCATGTAGGCATTCCATAAGAATAATCTTATGTTGATTGGCCATTCTCAACTAGATCGAGGACCAATTTAGCACTGGCCTTCCCATTTTTTTTCAGGTTTATTTTGGTATAACATATTTGCATCAGACCCTAAATCAAAAAGTACCTGGTCCATTTCCTATTCTCCAATCTGGGCAGTCAATCTCATTTCGTGACTGGTCCTATTCTTACTTTTCCCATCTTATGTACTGTGCGATACTCTTCTAGAGGCTTATTCTTACCAGTGCAATTATTTATCAATTCTTGCAGACCTTCCACTACCTTCTTATCCCTTAGGAGTTTCATGTAGGTTTTCAAAAATGATGCTAATAAGGAGGGGTCTACCTCCTACGCAGTACTACTATATTCATAATTTCCCATATTTTGAGTCCTTCATGTGGGAGATCCTTCATCCACAAAGCTCCTATTTTCTTCCATAAATGTTTCCTTCACCTTATTTACATCGAATCCTCTCTCCTTATCAGCAACCTTATGAACCCACACATCACCTTCTGGCTATTTCCCCTTATCTTCTACAATAGCTATACCGCTTTGTGTAACAATATTGGCACTGGACCCATCTTTGCAAGGCTCTGACCTCATCCTCTCGATGTTTTGCATAGGATGCTAGGTCTAATTCTTCTTTTCTTGCATGTTAGCGATAAGAACTGGGAAATCTTCTATACCATTCACGAACCACTAGCCCCAATAGTGGAGCATGAAGTCAACACCAAATCCTCCAAAGAAAGATACTCCCTCTATGCTACGGAGAAGCCAAGGCTCTCACAAACTCCCAAGATCTTGATTATAAGCTAAAATCCTAGCCAAAATCTTGGCTCCCAAAATCTCTTTACATGAGTTATGAGGGTCTATTTATAACAAAGTGAGTGACTATTCACTTCCCCTTATGACTCTTGGAATTCCCTCATGACTCTTGAAATTTTTTACAAAATGACTCTTTACATTCATTAAAACATGACTCTACACATTCCAATACTGACACTTGGAATTCCACTTACAAATTAATTACAAAATAATATTATAATACACTCGTACCAATATAATACAAAATTGGGTAGAGCCAACTAGACAACCTAATAAGACAAAATAGTTAAGCGTGAGCTTGGGGAAACTCTAGATCAACAACTTCCACTTGATGTTTCTTAGTTACATAATGATGCCAAGCTTTGTACTACATGATGACATCCCCAAACTATGTGATGGTGTTAGGATGGAAGTAGACTCTAGCCTCCATGGCATTAGGATACACTAACTTGGAACCAGTTTGTGTTTCATTCTTGAGCAGAAGCAACATTGTGTTGATTCAGACGGGGCCACCAATGTAATTCTACATATTCTGTCTATTTACTTCAAGATCTTCCTTGATGGCTATTCTCCTTCCTGGCCTAATTCTTGTGCTTGATCTTCGTGAGTGAGCAGACTGATGGGATCCCTTGCGTTTTCACCAAGAAATATAGGCTATTGTATAATTGTGCATATGAGGCCTGAGTGTTGGTAATGAACGAGGTGAGTTGTTTTTTATTTTGGACGAGAATACGAAGCTTTTATTTCTCTAACTCTACCTCTCACCTTGTCTTCTTTCCCAATTCAAGAAGTGTCCATTTGTATTGCATTGACCATTCATGCAAAAAACCAATAGTTGATTGTAATAAATTAAGAGTTTTGACATAATATTTACACTTCTACTGCAACCCATGCAAGTTGACAATTGCCTTATGCATGGTAACAAGCTCCTCATAAAGATTCCACATGGTCTCTCCTAGTGTTGATACTTCACCGAGTATCGCTACCTTCAGTTCTTCCAAATAGACCTATGCGCAAGCTGCGTTTTGTGCCTTTGCTCAGAATTGTTCTACCTCTTGCATAGAATCCTACAAGTTCTTTGCCAACTATTTTTTCTCAGCCATCAAATACTTCATGCTTGAATTTTTGCACCTGTGAAGGCCAAGTTTGCTATGAAAATGGAATTCATAATCTTCTTGGTGTCTGTCACAATCACCATTTCTCTAATGAATACAGGAGATGTGAGATCATCCAGAAAATGATTCTTCTGTGATCGTACAATTTTTTTTCCAAAGCTCATCATAGGTCAAATTGTATGTGTCCATAACTAGACCATCATCAAGAGGAACAATTTTCTCTTCCTCACTTGGAGCTCGCTTCACCAGAGGATGGAGAGATTGAATGATGACCTGCTATATACTTGGCATCAGGTTGACATCATGATTTTGTGGCTCCATTTCCTCTTCCATGTCTTGGATCTCTATGAACTCTTCAATCTCTTGAGCGAGCTTATTGTCATGTTTCTTCTCTCCTATAGCTACCGGTTGTGCCCTTGTTCTTCAACTTGTTTTCACGTTGTTTCTTTTGCTATTACTTTTCACCTTTCTTCTTCTTCCTACTTCTACCTTTGTTCCTACAATATTTTTTGATTTCATTCTTTCCCCTACTTTTGTTCTACTTATTGCACCCTTTGCTTCCTCTTCATATCTACTGCTATGGGTATTCTTATAATGATTAGATCTTCTTTCATATTGCAGCTATGCTATCCCCCTGGAATGTGCACAACCTTCCTCTTTCCCTTCTCATACATTAGGTTTTGCTCTTCCTCTGGTGCTACCTCTAGAGTGATTTATTATTGTGGAGTAACCTGTGAAGTCACTGTAAAATTGACTAGTTCATGGGACTTGGAGGCATAGTGACAATTCTTCCATGGTTCCTCCTTCGACTAGTGAAAGGTCCTACTTAACCACTATAAATGAATTCTCACATAGTGGTCTCTACAAACATTTCAGGGATCATATGGATTGAAGTCCGTAGTACCAAATGCAAACTTTTTTATCACCTTTCCTTTGGTATCTGTGACTTTCATATTTTTGATCTCGTACAATCTGATTTGCATAGGAAGAGTTGGCAAAGGGGCTTTCTTATTCCCATGCAAAGCCACTAACAACCTTGTGGAGAGATGATACACAACTTATTGCATGACTAACTTATCAGTGGAATACTTCAGTAAAATATGTAGAGACTTCTTTCTGCTAAATACCCTAAGAAAATTTCCATCCAGTGAGGCAAACCAATCTGCTATCTTCGACATTGCTTCCATTTCCCCACATGACATGCAAGGTGGCTCTTCCTCAAAGACCAGCTTGTACAACGGAATGAGGAAGTTATTAGTTATCTTCTCCATTACTCCTCTATGGTTGCACTCTGAAATCAGCTTGTAATAAACATACACGACATGCTCTTGTGGTGTCCAAGTCCAAATCATGTCAGGGAATGCATTGTGTGCACAAATTGCATCTAGTAGATAGGAAGAAATGTTAAATATGGCTTTCCCATAGTTGTGGGGAGTAAGGGAATTAGATATATGGATTTGTAGCCGCTGAGCCAAAAATTATGACCAGTTGAATGGTTTACCTTCATTCACAACCTGGTTTAGTAAGAATGCCCACCCTTCAAGAAAGGTCTTAGTGTTTTTCTAGCCATAGCTCCTGTAACATAAAAGTATCAAGAGCCGATAGGCCCTCTTGAGATATTTTGTCTTGTACATGTTGATGGGTGTCTGATGAAACTTTTTTGGCTCTTTCACCCAACCTTTAACAATAACCTTGGTGCTCAAGTAGTTGGTTGTCACATAGAAGTAAGAATCCATGAGTGACTCTGGCTTAGGAAAATAGTACATGAGATGATAATCTACTGCCAGAAAAGAAGAAAGCCTTTGTCCATTGGCACTATTGAGAGCCATAGTCTTTGGATTTGTATTGTATAGTATCCAATTGACAACGTTTGGGCTCTGTGCATGGAAAAGAAGGATAGCTGCATGCGATCCTGTGTAGACATGACTGTTGGACATTGACATATGCCTGTCGTCTTCTAGATTTTATTTGAATGTTCTTGCTTAGAAAATTTCATTCACCTTCTACCATGTGAAATTTGATTCCTTTTCTACAAACAATTGAGTGTTTGAATAATCTGGCAAGTAAAATGGCATTCTCTCAAATGCCTCCCTAGTGTTGCTCTCTGTAGTATCCTTTGAAGCAAATCTCTTTGGTGCCATGATGTTAGTGGCTAATGAAGAGAAATGCTTAACACGTGAAATACCTATGGGAGGAAAAAGCACTCATGGTAGACATAAATTAGCTTCATCAAATCAAATTACAAAGCAATATCAAACAACAACCACATGGACCGAACAAGAAAATTGTGCAAATTTTGAGGTGAAGGAGAGACTGGATGCTTAAACTATGAATTGCGCTGCCTCAACAACCAGTGGTGCCACATGAGGCTAGAGACTATGTAACGAACATTTACACCTGGGAGGACTGAGGTGGAGACTACACATTGTGCAGTCTCAGAGACCAAGCAAACAACTTGAGCCTTGGACTTGCATAATACTGAGCCAGACAACGCAAACACTAACCAAGGGATGAGAAGATCTACCCAGTAAGAGTCTAGGAAACAAGTAGATGTGAGTGATAGTGAAATTTGAAGTTCATATATGACTAAGTATGGTAGATCGGTGCAAAACAAGTGTGTAAGATCAACATGCAAAAGAAAAAATAAACATGCATGGAGAGTCGCTGAAACGACGACCGCTAATGAGAAAAAACAAGAAAAAGTAATGCGACACTTATAAAAGGTGAAAAACGGACCAAACCAACAATTGTACAAGCTAATATACATTAAAATTCTAGCAACCATGAAAATAAAAAAGAAAAACAACACCCATAGAAGCCAAATGACAAAAAGCGACAAAGGACGACTAAAGCAAAAGTCACTAGGAAAAGTACCACAAACTCCACCAAAGGCTCCTTGATCTCCTTGGTAATGCTAGAGCTCTAAGATTGAATGTAGAAATGAGCTCTAGGGGTTTCCATTATATAGATCTAGATCGATTAGGGTTTATGATCTGCATGCCTATAATGAAGGAAAAACAATAGTTGGCAGAAGTTCCAAAAATAGTAAGTGTACCACCTTTATGAAGCTAATTAATGAATCCCTATTTTCTAGGGATGTTTTTTTATATTTTTTTCTTTTTTGGGAAACTTACATGCACACTGCCAAGAAGGATTGCGTAATTCTCGAGAACTGGGAAACTTCTTGCCTGAGTGCATTGCGTAGTTTCTGAGCTCAAGGAATGCTTTGCCCAATTTCCATCATCAAGGCTAGGCTGCCATCCAGAATCACACAGTTTTCATGCTCAAGGATGGCTTGCCAAGAAGAATTGTACAATTTCTGGAGGCAAGGTTTCCCGGTCTTCCAAGATTTCGCAGTTCCTAGAGGCAAGGTTGCCCGACCTTTCAAGATTTCGTTGTTTCTAGAGGCAAGGTTGCCCGACCTTCCAAGATTTTGTAGTTTCTAGAGGCAAGCCCAACAATACTACAAGGTCAAGCTAGAAGTTATCTTGTGTTTTAAAGATGTCAAATCGAGATCAATATAGCACGAGAAAAGCATGAAAATATAAGTCTTTTATCATAGCATGAATACTTGACAACAATACAAGATAAGCTCCCGTGGACAAATAGAAGGCTCCAAAATCAAAGCATGGGGAAAATTTTCAAGGGTGGTTGTAGCAGCTACAACAAAACTCCTTATATATGGAGATGTGACACATTTATACTAACACAATATTTTAGCAAATTGTTGATTGGAACTTGTAAGTTGTTCATATAAAATGTAAAAATATATATTTATAGCCCAAGAAATGAAGATGATATCCTCTTATTCATAAAATTGTAATGATATGGAAACTAAGATATAATATTAAACAACAACCCCAGCCTTAACCATTTAAGGTTAAACAAGAACCTTGTTTTGACATGAAAATACAATAGAATTTTTAACTCAATATTGATCAAGCTTTCCAATTCTCGAAACTTGATAAAAACACTACATATGGAAAAGCTTGATCAATATAGAGTTAAAAATTCATGTTAAAACATGTTAAAAATTTGAGTTAGAAATTCATGTTAAAATATGTTAAATTATTTTAAAATTGTCATGTTTGAAAAATTATAATACTAATCATGCTCGAAAAAGGAAGACACCTACTATATTTTGAAAAAAAAGAGTTTCCTCAAGACATATTTTGAAGGAAAAATATGGTTTGATTTTGAGACAATAATAAGAAGATTCCATAATTAGCATCTTTTAAGTAATGTGGTATGTCACTTTTAATAGCTCAAAGATGAACGAAATTTACAATGTGATCACAACAAATGGGTTTTTTTAAAAAATCTCATAGAGTTCAGATCAGTCTAAGTTTATTATTGTTTTCTAAATTAAACA
Organism: Pinus taeda; assembly: GCA_000404065.3. Lineage (NCBI taxonomy): Eukaryota > Viridiplantae > Streptophyta > Pinopsida > Pinales > Pinaceae > Pinus > Pinus taeda. Next base: position 313,292 of record APFE030435283.1, on the reverse strand, counting down.
CCAATATAATATGACTAACTTGGACAACGAATAAAATAAACCGTTAGCCTCATGTACTTGCAACAACAAAATGAGACAACATCACATTTTCCAAACTAAACCTTTTTGCCAGAAACCAAAAATATGATGCGATAATGTATACCAGACATTGTCACATAAACAAGCTAGATAATTTGTGAGGAACAATCTGAATAACCAAATTCATCAATCCAAATGACTAACGCCCACACTATTTTTCTACAAGAAAATTATTTTATAAAAATGGTTCCCAGGATCAAAATGTGGTGAGACAAGATACCTACAATGTGTTCCTACATACAAACTATTTTAAAACAATAATGAGATTAAACAGTGACTCCATAAAGGTTGAATTTCGAAATTTATGGAAGAACTTGTTCTTCCATAAATTTCGACAATAATGAGATTCCCTGGCTCTCAATCTGGTGAGACGAGTTCTATCATCAAAAGATACTTTCCTCCTCATTAAATCTAATATAGATAAGATGATTGGTTGCCCGTAAAAACAACTGTTTACAGAGACAACTCTAAGAATCAACCCATAGTTCCACGTACATAGAAGAGCCTGAACGTAGGTAAATGTTACTGCATACTAAAAAAATGAACATATTAACATCCATGATAAGGAATAAAAGCACGATGAAACTCGTTCCAAAAAATATATATATATATATTATAGAACATGGGTGAAAAGCTAACATTTGCAAACACGTTGGATGTAATGGCAAAGAGCAGAGTTTAATATACAAATTACAAAAAGGGACAAACTATCCGTAAGAACACCCTCATCAATTATATCCAATTAAGAAAGGGACAAAATAACTCTAACATCGAGAGTGAATTTACAAACATTTATCTTATATTTAAACAAAATACATTTAATGGAACCCCTTAACAAAATTACAAATGGTTCCCATGTAATAATCTTGAATAAAATACTAATGTGGTCACACACATCACAAACTTCAATTCTCTATGTGTTTTGAATTTTTGATAGATAACTAAAATAAAATATTCCATTGTTGTTATAATATTTTTGTGGCTATTACTAATCCCAACTAGTATAATTTAAGGGTTTTGAATTACCAAAACAAAGAAATCCACTAGCTTACAAAGACAAACTTCCCGCTAATTTGCATAGTTAATATTAATTTACTTGTTGCTGATAATTTCCATATGCGTAAGGGGCATAACTATACATATTGGAATCCTAAGGCTCTGGTGCATAACCATAACCTGCATCATATCCTTGTTCGTAACCATAACAAGCTCCATTTCATTGATTTGGATCTGGTTTCTTGGGTTGAACCCACCCAATAGTCTGTAGCTACAATAATATAAATCCATCATATGAACTAACATAAAGAATAATCACTTAAACAACAATTTTACGATTAAAAATACTTGTTTGTTTGAAGGACTTCATCCCCAAGAAATACGAATGACTTACTGACCAAGAACTGTACCACGTAGCATTTGCAATGCTTCCTTGCAGAAGCCTTATAAATGGAATGATTTTGTCAAAAAATTACATAAATTAAACTATTAAAATTTGAACCAACAATGGTTTGTAAAATTTCAGATTCTACATGAAGTGGCAAGCTTATGCATGTTAATAAAATTAAGAGTAAAAAGCTACATTCTAATGCTTTGCATTGCAGCCTGACATGCTGAAATATACATAACAAAAATGTGTGCAATATGTGCTTAAAACTATTCATAACAAAAACCTGTTACTAAACTGGTCAAATCCACAACGTTTTTCCACTGGTATTTTGACATGCACAAGTTCTCTAAATTGGCCAAATAATGATCTCAACATTTCATCTGTCACAGTTGGATCTAAGCCACCCACAAATATCTATCCAAAAGGAAAATAGAATAAGAATATAAAGTAACAAATTCCGTAAAGAAATGAAAGCATGCAAAGAGACAAACAAAAACAAAGGAACTCACAGTTGTATTGTTTGGATCATTATTTGAGGCAACTACTTGAGGAGGAACTTCCTTTGTTGGAAACAAAGTACTTGTGTGGGGTATAGGACATATATAGAATAAATAAAGAACAACAAAAAATACTAGACAAGTGAAATATCCCAATAAATTATCACATAACAAACCCTGCATTAGTAAATAATCACATAACATTTCAGAAACAATAAACATAGCCATAAGTGATGGATAAAGAAACTATGCTGAAAGGAATAATCACACATGATACGATGAACTAGTAAATTAAGGTGTAAATAATTGCCACCAATGACAAGGACTTTGCTAAAATCCTTTACAAAAAGCTAAAATAAATGATGTATGATAGGAATATTAAGCATGCATTGATAATGGGTAAATATAACATAAAATAATATAATACCAACATATGGGCAAATATGTTTTAGTTTCAAAAAACCAAAGGCAACATAGGACAATACTTTTTTTTCCAGACCAATAGAAAATTAGGTCTACATCCAACTAGGCATGCCCTCAACCTTTTATGCCAAGACCCACAATAATTACACTTCCAAAAAATCAAATCCTGGCTTATATGATTGAGCATTCATATGTTGCACCATCCATCCACAAAATATTAATCTTAGATTAAGTTAGCCTTTAAATTTTTAAGCTGGAAATACCTTGATGGGCTCAGAAAATAACCCATGTTATTGGAAATTCCACCCCTAGGCACTAGATACATGAATCAAAAAATTCATTACTTTTCAAATTTGCTGGTAACTCCTCTTTTGGATTTATTGCCAAGATTGAAATTAAAAAATGATGCTTGTTGGACATTGAATAAACCAACACTCCCCATGTGTTTCTCAAAATGGACTAATTGTCTCTCGTGGACACTTATCTCTGGTGATGTGATTGTTGACAAACACCTACAAGTTTTGGTCTAATGACAATCATGATTCCCAACTAGTATCGGAGCAAGTAACTCCTCTTTTGGCTTTATTGCCAAGTTTGAAATTCACAAATGATGCTTGTTGGACATTGAATAAAACAACACTCCTCATGCGTTTCTCAACATGGACTAACCACCTCTCGTGGATACTTATATTTGGCAATGTGATTGTTGACAAACACCTGCAACTTTTGGTCTAATGACAACTAAAGTTTGATCCACACACAGATTGGGATGGGGGGGAGATTCTTGCACATTGGATGAATTAGTGCTCCTCGTGTGTTTCATAACATAGATTAACCACCCTTAGTGGATAATTATCTCTTGCGATGTGATTTTTAACTAACACTTACGAGCTTTGGTCTAACGACAATTGTGATTCCCAACAATGGTATATCAAAATTTGCATTTCTAGAGGCAACTTGGGGTAGATGCTGTAGAGATGACCCAAGTTCAAATACTAGAAAGCTATTAACTACCCTGCAAGGGGTCTGCCATATTATAGGGGCATGTGGCCTCACAGATGTAACCACAATTTGTGCTAAGCAATGTTGTTTCATTGTGCTAGCACATTGGCAATTAATACATAATTTGCATTGACCTAACTAGTACAACTACTGCTTTCTCAGAGCTTAAATCTTACCTTTCATATCTTCTTGAACTCAGACTGATTGGAAATAATAATTTGTACCAAGAACTATTGTTGCCTTGCTATAACATGCAAACAATTAATACATAATTTTCATTGACCTACCTAGTACCACTACTCATTGCTCAGATCTTAGGGTTTACACTTTTCATCTTCCTAAACTCGCACTGCCTGGAAATATTACTTCAATTCCCTACTCTCTCCCACACTACAAGGCCAATGTTTCAACATATGTACAACACAACAGGTTCAAACACTGGCAAGTTATGAACTACCCTGCATGGGATCTATGATTTTACAGGGGCATGTGGCCTCTTAGATGTAGCCACAATTTTTTCCTAGCATTATTGTTGCCTTTCTATAACGTCTAGGCAATTAATACATAATTTTCATTAACCTACCTAGTACCACTAGTCCTTTCTCAGATCTTAGGGTTTACCTTTCATATCTTCCTAAAGTCAGACTGCTTGGAAAGAACAATCTATACCAAGAATTGTTGTTTCCTTCCTGTAGCATGCAATCAATTAATACATAATTTGCATTGACCTACCAGGTACCACTTGAACTTGTTCATATCTCAACATTTACCCTTTATATCTTCTTGAACTCACACTACTTGGAAATAATACTTGAATTTCCCCCTCTCCCCCACTATACAAAGACCAATGTTCAACAGATATACAACACAACAGGTTAAAATAATGACAAGATATCAACTACCTTGCATAGGGTCTACCATATTATAGGGGCATGTGGCCTCTTAGATGTAACCACAATTTGCGCCAAGCATTATTGTTTCCTTCCTATAACATGCAATAAATTAATACATAATTTGCATTGACCTACCTAGTACCACTAGTCCTTGCTCAGATCTCAGGGCTTACCTTTCATATCTCCCTGAACTCAGACAGCTTGGAAAGAACAATTTGTACCAAGCATTGTTATTGCCATGATATAGCTTGCAATAAAATAATAAATAATTTGCATTGACCTACCTAGTACCACTAGTCCTTGCTCAAATCTTAGGGTTTACCCTCTGTATATTCCTGAGCACACCCTTCTTAGAAATAATAATTCAATGCCCTCTTACCCTATAATAAAAGGGCTAGGATTCAGTATATATACGACACAACATGTTTAAATACTAGAAAGCTATAAACTACCCTACATGTGGTTTTCCATATTGCACGGGCATGTGGCCTCTCAATTGGATCCAAAATTTGTGCCAAGCATTGTTGTTGCCTTGTTGTAGCATGTAGGGAATTAATACATAATTTGCATTCACCTACCTAGTTCCAGTAGTCCTTGCTCATATCTGAGGCTTTACCCTTTGTATCTTCCTAAAAGACCGAAGGTACAATATTCACTAACTTCAAGATTCTCATGATGACCTTCACAATTAATTATTACAATAAGGGTTGTATACAAGGAATTTACCATGCTTTGAATCATAGATAAGATTACAATGCTTTTACTGCATTACACCTCTGTTTAAATACAACATGTCCCTAGAATAGTAAAATAAATAATGAAGTTACATTACTCACTAAACTTCTCATGAATACCTTTGCAGTTAATTATTATAATATGGGTTGAATAGAGATGTTGAAATGAATACATTCAGAGAGGTCTAGACCAAAATCCAAACCATAGGTAATTTGGGTAGCCACACAAAAATCATTAATAGAATCAACCTAAGTAGTTCATTGCATTGCACATAAAATTTTTGTAAGATCCTTCCAAAAAATTTGTTTCACACTGAAACCTTTTTCTTTGCTCTATCTAATTTCCACAAATGAAACTCTCACAAATTTGACTTGTGGGTTTATAGGAACATCATATATTGATAATATTTTACAATGACAAATAGCAATATACTCTAGCTCATGTGACCTACCTTCCCAAGCAAGAGGATCTATAGTCTAGCTCATATCACATAACTTCCTACATGAGAGTATGCAATTTTCATGTGTTGGGTAACCTGCAAAGTTAACACTAATCCTGAAGGTAGATGATTGGATCCAAAGGATCTAGTAAACCTAATAGATGTAAGAGTAAATGTTAGGAATTAACACAAAAGATGAAATATGAAATGTAAGATATAAAATAATTATTTAAACCCAATTTATTATATCCTATTTGAGAAGTTTGTAATACCAAACATTTTCAATTGTTTCAACCCAATTTAGAAAGGCATCCACCAAATAAGGTGGCATTCACTTGGCTATACTGATACAAAATACGAAAATAATATTGAAGCCTCCCATTTCCTTACATCCAGTTTGAGTAGTTTATAATACAAAACACTACTCAAGAATTGTTCCAGATACATCTATAATAGCCAATTGTTTCAACACAATTTAAATAGGCTAAGTTATTTGAAAGGATAACCACAACATGAAGGTGGCATTCACTTGACTATCCTTTACTAAAAATCCAAAAGATAGTCTCAAAGTCTCCAAACTGTTAATCAATCATTCACGACAACACGATACCTATGCCAACCATATACCATGCCTTCGTACAAGATGCCTTGAATGTTTGAAAATATTTTGTAAATATACAGAATATGAAAAATAAGATGGACAATGAACAATTGGGGAAAAAAACGTATACCATTCTATGATAAAAATTAAAAAAATGAATTCAACAATAAATTTTCGATTAAAAATGAAGGAAACAACCATATTAAAACAGGAAATGGAGAAAGTGACTATATAAAAAGGATGGAAAAGGAAATTTAACAAGGTGGACAACTCATCAATATACAAGAAAAAAATTGTTCAACGGTAGAATAAAATGCTACAGAAGTGTCAAATGAATGAAAAAATAGCAGTTCATTACATAAAGAGTAAAAATGACCTAAGTGAGGGCTCCCACTAAAAGGATGTTTTTTTTTTTGTGCAGAATTTTGTTCCAGGCCCCTAGCAGAACAAAGCATCTTGGTATCCTGCTATGAGAAAACATTAGTTTTATAATCTTTCATAAATTTTATCTCCAATTAAATTTTGCCCTATTTCAAAATGGAAAGGAAAATAATTAGAAGGAGGTGTGTTTGTATATCAATTGAAGCAACCACCATGGTTTCTCTTGAAGTAGTTAAAATATAAATTAATTCCAAATATTAGGAAAATTGCCTTGTATAGAACTCACTATTTTTAAAAATCTCACACATCACCTGACCAAATTCTAGTGTAATTTAAAAGAGCTCTTAGTTGGGTATAATGGATTCAAACATATATGGAATCAAGAATATACAAAAAACCAACTGAAATAACAACTATCTATTAATCTAGAAAGGAAAGTATTCAAAACATAGACTAGAGCACATAATTTGTATTCACCTACCTAGTTCCATTAGTCCTTGCTCATATCTGAGGCTTTACCCTTTGTATCTTCCTAAAATACCGAAGGTAAATATTCACTAACTTCAAGATTCTCAAGATTACCTTCACAATTAATTATTACAATAAGGGTTGTATACAAGGACCTTACCATGCTCTGAATCATAGATAAGATTACAATGCTTTTAATGCATTACACCTATGTTTCAATACAACATGCCCCTAGAATAGTAAAAATAAATAATGAAGGTATATTACTCACTAAACTTCTCATGAATACCTTTGCAGTTAATTATTATAATATGGTTTGAATAGGGACCTTGAAATGAATACATTCAGAGAGGTCTAGACCAAAATCCTAACCATAGGTAATTTGGGTAGCCACACAAAAATCATCAATAGAATCAACCTACATAGTTCATTGCATTGCACATAAAAATTTTGTAAGATCCTTCCAAAAAGGTTGTTTCACACTGTAACCTTTTTCTTTGCTCTATCTAATTTCCACACAATGAAACTCTCACAAATTTGACTTGTGGGTTTATAGGAACATCATGTATTGATAATATTTTACAATGACAAACAACAATATACTCTAGCTCATGTGACCTACCTTCCCATGCAAGAGGATCTATAGTCTAGCTCATATCACATAACTTCCTACATGAGAGTATGCAATTTTCATGTGTTGGGTAACCTGCAATGTTAACATTAATCCTGAAGGTAGATGATTGGATCAAAAGGATCTAGTAAAACCTAATAGATGTAAGAGTAAATGTTAGGAATTAACACAAAAGATGAAATATGAAATGTAAGATATAAAATAACTTCTTAAACCCAATTTATTATATCCTATTTGAGAAGTTTGTATACCAAACATTTTCAACTGTTTCAACCCAATTTAGAAAGGCATCCACCAAATAAGGTGGCATCCACTTGGATATACTGATACAAAATACGAAAATAATATTGAAGCCTCCCATTTCCTTACATCCAGTTTGAGTAGTTTATAATACAAAACACTACTCATGCATTGTTCCAGATACATCTACAATAGCCAATCGTTTCAACACAATTTAAATAGGCTAAGTTATTTGAAAGGATAACCACAACATGAAGGTGGCATTCACTTGACTATCCTTTACTAAAAATCCAAAAGATAGTCTCAGAGTCTCGAAATTGTTAATTAATCATTCATGACAACATGATACCTATGCCAACCCATATTACCATGTACCTTCGTACAAGAATGCTGAATGTTTGAAAATTATTTTGTAATATAATAAACAGATGAAAAATAATTGCGTGGGAAATGAACAATTGGGGAAAAACTTTATCATCTATGATAAAACATAAAAAAAATGAATTCAAAAATAATTTTTCTATCAAAAATGAGGGAAACAACCATATTAAAACAAGAAATGGAGAAAGCGACTATATAAAAAAAGATTTTGGAAAAGGAAATGTAACAAGATGGACAACTCATGAATATACAAGAAACAAATTGTTCAACGGCTACAAAATGTGAAATGAATGAAAAAATAACAATTCATTACGTAAAGAGTAAAAATGACCTAAGTGAGGGCACCCACTAAAAGGATGCTTTTTTGTGCAGAATTTTGTTTTAGGCCCCTAACGGAACAAAGCATCTTGGCATCATGCTTTGAGAAAACATTAGTTTTATAATCTTTCATAAATTTGATCTCCAATTAAATTTTTCCCAATGTCAAAAAGGAAAGGAAAATAATTAGAAAGAGGTGAGTTTGTATATCAACTGAAGCAACCACCATGGTTTCTCTTGAAGTAGTTAAAATATAAATTAATTCCAAATATTAGAAAATTTTCCTTGTATAGAGCTTACTATTTTTTAAAATCTCACACATCACCTGACCAAATTCTAGTGTAATTTAAAAAATATCTTAATCGAGTATAATGGATTCAAACATAAATGGAATCAAGAATATACAAAAGACCAACTGAAATAACAACTATCTACTAATATAGAAAGGAAAGTATTCAAAACATAGACTAGAGTACATAATTTGCATTCAACTACCTAGTTCCATTAGTCCTTGCTCATATCTGTGGCTTTACCATTTGTATCTTCCTAAAATACCAAAGGTACATTATTTACGAACTTCAAGATTCTCATGATTACCTTCACAATTAATTATTATAATAAGGGTTGTATACAAGGACCTTACCGTGCTTTGAATCATAGATAAGATTACAATGCTTTTTAATGCATTACACCTCTGTTTCAATACAACATGCTCCTAGAATAGTAAAAATAAATAATGAAGGTACATTACTCAATAAACTTCTCATGAATACCTTTGCAGTTAATTATTATAATACGGGTTGAATAGGGATGTTGAAATGAATACATTCAGAGAGGTCTAGACCAAAATCCTAACCATAGGTAATTTGGGTAGCCACACAAAAATCATTAATAGAATCAACCTAAGTAGTTCATTGCATTGCACATAAAATTTTTGTAAGTTCCTTCCAAAAACGTTGTTTCACACTGAAACCTTTTTCTTTGCTCTATATAATTTCCACACAATGAAACTCTCACAAATTTGACTTGTGGGTTTATAGGAACATCATGTATTTATAATATTTTAGAATGACAAACAACAATATACTCTAGCTCATGTGACCTACCTTCCTATGCAAGAGGATCTATAGTCTAGCTCATATCACATAACTTCCTGCACGAGAGTATGAAATTTTCATGTGTTGGGTAACCTGCAAAGTTAACACTAATCCTGAAGGTAGATGATTGGATCCAAAGGATCTAGTAAAACCTAATAGATCTAAGAGTAAATGTTAGGAATTAAAGAAAAAGATGAAATATGAAATGTAAGATATAAAATAACTTCTTAAACCCAGTTTATTATATCCCATATGAGACGTTTGTAATACCAAACATTTTCAACTGTTTCAACTCAATTTACAAAGGCATCCACCAAATAAGGTGGCATCCACTTGGCTATACTGATACAAAATACAGAAATAATATTGAAGCCTCCCATTTCCTTACATCCAGTTTGAGTAGTTTATAATACAAAAACCTACTCAAGCATTGTTCTAGATACATCTACAATAGCCAACTGTTTCAACACAATTGAAATAGGCTAAGTTATTTGAAAGGACAACCACAACATGAAGGTGGCATTCATTTGACTATCCTTTACTAAAAATCCAAAAGATTATCTCAAAGTCTCCAAACTGTTAATCAATCATTCATGAGAACACGATACCTATGCCAACCATATACCATGCCTTCATACAAGATGCCTTGAATGTTTGAAAATATTTTGTAAATATACAGAAGATGAAAAATAAGATGGACAATAAACAATTGGGGAAAAAATCTTATACCATTCTATGATAAAAATTAAAAAAAATGAATTCAACAATAAATTTTCTATTAAAAATGAAGGAAACAACCATATTAAAACAGGAAATGGAGAAAGTGACTATATAAAAAGGATTTTGGAAAAGGAAATCTAACAAGGTGGATAACTCATGAATATACAAGAAAAAAATTGTTCAATGGTAGAATAAAATGCTACAAAAATGTCAAATGAATGATAAAATAACAGTTCATTACATATAGAGTAAAAATGACCTAAGTGAGGGCTCCCACTAAAAGGATGTTTTTTTTGTGCAGAATTTTGTTCCAGGCCCCTAACGGAACAAAGCATCTTGGTATCCTGCTTTGAGAAAACATAAGTTTTATAAGCTTTCATAAATTTGATCTCCAATTAAATTTTCCCAATTTCAAAAAGGAAAGGAAAGTAATTAGAAGGAGGTGAGTTTGTATATAAATTGAAGCAACAACCATGGTTTCTCTTGAAGTAGTTAAAATATAAATTATCCAAATATTAGAAAAATTGCCTTGTATAGAACTCACTATTTTTAAAAATCTCACGCATCACCTGACCAAATTCTAGTGTAATTTAAAAGAGCTCTTAATCGGGTATAATGGATTCAAACATAAATGGAATCAAGAATATACAAAAAACCAACTGAAATAACAACTATCTACTAATATAGAAAGGAAAGTATTCAAAACATAGACTAGAGCACATAATTTTCATTCACCTACCTAGTTCCATTAGTCCTTGCTCATATTTGAGGCTTTACCCTTTGTATCTTCCTAAAAGACCGAAGGTACATTATTCACTAACTTCAAGATTCTCATGATTACCTTCACAATTAATTATTACAATAAGGGTTGTATACAAGGACCTTACCATGCTTTGAATGATAGATAGTATTACAATGCTTTTAATGCATTACACCTCTGTTTCAATACAACATGCCCCTAGAATAGTAAAAATAAATAATGAAGGTACATTATGTTAGGATATTCCGACACATAGGAATAGTTAAGTTCAACTTGGTCTAGTATAGAGTTAGGTATAGAGTTAGGTAAAGTGTGTTTCTTTACCGTTGTACATTTTGTAACTTACAATCCGACGGTCACGATATGTAGTGATCCGACGGTTCATTCTCTCCTCGGTATTACCGACACTTGATCCGTGGCTTGACACCCGATTGGTCCATGAATTCTATTTAAAGCGCATGGAGGGTCATTTGTAGGTTAACCATGCATGGGAGAAGCTTATGTAAATTTTCATTCTTTTATTAATAAATTGCCTGTAGTAGCCACGTTGGCGCAGGCCGTGGACTGTTTCCCTCTCTGAGGGTTTTAACCACATCAAAATACTGGTGTATTGATCTGTGATCTGTTTGTGAGCGGTGTCCTTCTGGTGTTCTGTCTGAGGAACTTACCCTGTAAATTCCTACAGAAGGTGGCCATTAAACTTGGCCACCCTTGAATAGTAATATTGCAGTTTACTCAAACAACCATGCAATGTGGAGAAGTCAAAGGTCGAGCTAGATGCTACATGGGAGATAAGGTTGTTACAGGAGAAACATAGCTGCTACATGAGAGACAAAGTAGGTGCTATAGGAGACAAAATAGTAGTAATTTTATGTTATTTTGCAGAACGTGTTAATGAGCTTCATTTGTGTTTATTCCACTCGTATTGAGTCATAAAAACATTCAAGTTAATAACAAAATTTACCCCATAGAATTTTCATTTAATTAGGTTAGGAATTTGGTAGGTTAACTAGCTCACTATTTCTTGAATTTCCAATTTTTAGAGTAGTAATTTTATATTATTTTTAGCACATGTTAACAAAGGTATTTTGGAGTGATTCCACTTGGAATGAAGTTATAGGACATCCTACTTAATATCAAAAAATTTCCCATCTCATTTCATTTGATTTACTTTGGAATTCAACAAGTTTTCTCACTCTTGTAGCAAAACATGGCCTCCTGTAACACTTGTAAACTTGACCAAATCTGCTCCAAAATATTGGTTTTTGTCTCTTAGGCTTGAATAATGACCCTTAGTCTCCAAAACCATTATTTAGAAATACTAAAAGAACTCTTAATCCTTGCCTCTTCTGAATTGCAATTCACCTCTGCAATTATGATTAGTGGATAGATTCATGACTTGAAGAGCATAATGATGATTTTCATGATTACTTTATGAAGAACCTTGTGAACTCTATTGACCAAATCTATCTTGAATGTTGCGATTGAAGAATTATTTCATTTTGTTTCATACATCTTCAGCTATGGTTTCCATTTCCAACATTGTTATTTCTATTGAACAGACTAGGTTTCCTTTTTATGTACCATTTACACTTTGCAAATAGGTTAATGATTACATTTCAACAAATAGGATTAACATTTGCATTCATGAAAAGTGAAATAGTCTTTCCTTTATGCAAAAGTAAATATGATTTCCTCTCTACAAAAGTAATTAGGTTTCCTTCATGCAAATAGAGTAACATTTCCAATATTGCAATTAGCTTTGGCTTGGATTTCACGAAATTCGCTTCATTGCATCAAATCAATGAAAGGACACATTGCATGTTTCACATATAGTTTTGATACCTATTAAGTTTTTACGAATCCCTGGGTTGATAATTTAAGTTGGTAGCTTTTGGAGTTGCAACATTCTTGTTGCAATACTGAGGCTCATCACCTAGACTGGTATATGGTGGGGTTGTGGTAAAGCCTGGTAGTTTATGTTTCTTGTTTGGGCCTAGGAATCACTTGGTTGGATTGTAGTAAATCCTGGTTGTATAGATGAGGGCTTGGGCGTAGGAATCCCTTGGTAGATTTATCTAAAGCTTGAGGAAGCCTTGGTTTTCTTTTGTAAGTCCCACATTCATTCTTAAAATATGGAACATGGGTGATTGGTTGAAAGAAAGATTTAGTTCAACCCAATCTATGGTTGGGTGGTACATGGAACTCCTTGACTTGGTTTTATTTTGCATATGTTAATAAGAGATATTTTCCTCTTGTGTCCAATGTGTAAATATACTTTTTAAAATGTGATTTTAATGGCTATTCTATCATTGTTATTCTACTGGTTATAAGAATGGTTTATGACAAACATTGGTTATGACTCTCATCATGTTTTGAATAGTAAATTAAATTTTAATGAATGTATGACCTAATAGATGATAATGCAACTATTCTGAGAGGGCATCAGAACTTCTTGACGAATATCATATAAGTATGAGGTTGCTATGTTAAATGTATTGTCATGAGTTGTAGATTACATGTTCATGATGTGTTTGATGAAATGCTTGTCATGATTGGTAGGAGTCAAGTCAAGTCCTTGTTAAATTTTTTCATTAGAGGCCTTGTCATCTTGTTATTTATCCTTTATGAGAGTTTCGTGAAGTTGTGGGTAGATGTTTGAGTCCTAAATGATAGCCTTAACTACTTTTTAGAACAAAGATTATCCTTTGAAGAGCAACAAAAGTGGGTTTTACTAATAACAATAAGGGGTTACACTAGTAGTATAGGGGCCTAACATGCCCCTCTCCTTCAAAAAGCGTTGTCCTCAATGCTTGAGTAATTCTTGATGCTTCTGTATAAAATTCTTGTCCTCCCATGTGGAATCTTCAGCGGGTAAGTTCTTCCACTTGATGAGATACTCTGTAATTGATCGATTTCCTAGCTGTCGGGTTCTTGTTTCTGTGACTACTCCAAGTTCCAATATGATTTTTCCTTCCTCTTCAATTTCTGGAAATATTGTTTGAATTGGGATCTTTTGCAACTTTTGAGTAAGTGGCCATGCTTCTTTGTCCTTCTTCCATTCATCCCTTGCTTCGTTTATCCAATCTCTGGTGGATAATAGAAATGGCACACAACAATGCTTCCACATCCTCATCCTTTCTTGAGAGTGCATCTGCCACCACATTTTGCTTCCCTTTTTTGTAGATGATTTCAAATTCATAACCAACATCTTTGTGACCCACTTTTGTTGCTCTTCAGAGGATAATCTTTGTTCTAAAATGTATTTAAGGCTATCATGATCCGTTTTTACCTTGAAGTGTCTTCCCATTAGGTAGAGTCGCCATTTCTTCAGTGCATGGAGTATTGCCAACATTTTCTTCTCATAAATAGCTGTGTAAAAACTTTCCCTTGATTGGACGACTTTCAAAAGCAATGGGTCTTTCATCTTGCATTAAAACAGCACCAATTCCATTTCCTGAAGCATCACATTCAACAATAAAGGTGTTTGTGAAGTCTGGTGTAGCTAAGACAGGTGCTTGGTACATTGCCTCTTTAAGATGTTCGAAGGCCTTTGTTGCTTCTGGAGTCCATGAAATTGCATCTATCTTCAACAGTGTTGTTAGAGGTGTTGCTATTCTCCCATAATTCTTAACAAACTTGCGATAATACCCTGTCAACCAGAGAAATCCTCGCAGATGCTTTATGGATGTGGTTATTCTCCATTCCTTAATGGCTTTAATTTTGCTAGGGTCTACCCTAACTCCTTCATGAGATACAATATGACCCATATATTCCACCTCTTGTACTCCAAAGAAACATTTGGATCTTTTTGCATATAATTGTTTTTCCTCCAATAGTTGTAGCACCCTGTCAACTTATTCAACATGATCCTTCCAAGACTTGCTATAGATAGTATATCATCAAAAAATACTAACACAAATTTTCTAAGAATTCGAAAATGGAATTCATCAAACCTTGAAATGTAGAAGGTGCATTGGTAAGGCCAAAAGGCATGACCAAAAATTCATAATGACCCTCATGAGTTCTAAATGTTGTTTTTGGAATTTCTTCAGTCTTCATTTTGATTTGATGATATCCTGAACGAAGATCCAACTTGGTGAAGTAAATTGATCCATGCAATTCATCCAGTAATTCATCAATGATAGGAATGAGAAACTTATCTTTAATAGTGAGCTTGTTGAGCTCCCTATAATCCGGACACATGCGACATGATCCATCCTTCTTGTGCACCAATACTACTGGAGCAGAGAAAGAACTTTGACTCGGTTGAATTATACCAGCCTCTAGCATTTCTGCAACCATACGTTCAATTTCACTCTTTTGGACATAGGGATATCTCTACGACCTGATGTTTGGAGGAACACTTCCTGGAATTAGATGAGTAGCATGATCATGATCACGCATAGGTGGGAGATCTTTGGGAGTCTCAAATACCTTGGAATGATTGTCCAGGACTTTTTGGAGATCTGGAGAAATAGATGATTCCGATGTGGAAACATCTAGAGAACATAATTGTGCATTTACACCTCTTTGTTCCTTTTTTAGAAGCTTTGTCATACCATCAGAGCTGATTATCTTTCTTGGTTTCCCTGCAATACCCCTTAATTCAACTTCCTTTCATTCCATAGAAAATTTGATGAAAAGTTCTTGAAAATTAAAATTTATTGTACCCAAGGATTGTAGCCATTGAACTCCTAGTACAACATCAGCACCTCCCATTGGAATGGAAAGCATTGGGCTAGTCAATACATATTCTCCCATGGACAGCTTGACATTATGGCATTTTCTAGAGCAATTTATTGTTCCTCCATTTGCAATAATCACTTGACACTCTGGTGCTGGATATAGGAAGCAATTCAATTCTTTTGCTACCTTACAATGAATAAAATTGTGGGTACTTCCTGAATCAATCAACACTATTACCTTTTTCTTCTTGATTTTCCCTTCTATCTTGATGGTTTGAGGAGTGGTAATTCCAGCCAATGCATTACAAGATATGGTCGGATTCATTTCTTCTTTATCTAGGCTTTGTTCCTAGAGTATATCCTCTTCTTTTGACCTTTCTTGCTCCTTTTCTTCTTCCTCTTCACAATCTATGTAGAATAATTTCTTCTCAACACACTTATGACCTTTAGTGTATTTGGTATCACAACTGTAACAAAGCCCTTTTTCTCTTTTTTCTTCCAATTTTTGTGGTGTCAACCTTATAGGTTGTGGAAGACTAGGTGCAACAACACTTCCATCTTTATAGTTGTGAGTGGTATGCTTCCTCGCTGCCATAATTTTTCTTTCCATTTTTCTTGCTAACCTAAAGGCCTTCTCTAATGAATCAAGTTCCCAAAGGTGAACATCATGTTGGATATTATCCTTTAAAGTCCCTATAAACACATCAATCCTATGCTCCTCTAGAATATTTTTTACACTTATGTTCAATTTTTGGAACTCCTCAATGTGCTCCATTATTGAACCCTTTTGTTTGAGACTTATCAATTGGCTAAAGAAAGTGTTGCTTTTTGTATCCTCATAATGTGTTGTTAATTCTTCCATAAAAATTGCCCAAGTGATAATTTGTTTACGAGAGCAAAGCCATGGATACCATACAAACTGATTTGGTTCCAAATATAAAGTTGCAATACGTACCTTTTGTGTGTTTTGCACAATATTGAGATCGAAAAATTGCTCCATCTGTAATATCCATGTTGCGTTATCCTTGCCATAAAACTTCCTCATATCAATTTTTGGAATATGGCGGGTCTTTGATCCAACATTAGAGTCTATGAAATCATGATTAACATTTCTTTTCTTCGCATCGTGAGTTTCCTTTACTACCCTTTCACCATTAGTAAGTATTTCTTGTAGAAAAATTGTCAAATCTGCCACGTCTGTCTTCAAATCTATCTCCAAATCATCCATCTTAGCTTCCACGCCATTCATCTTAGCTTCCACACCCTTTATCTTAGATTCCACGCCATTTATCTTAGCTTCTGTTAGTTTTTGTGAGGGTGACATTTGTTGCACTTGGTCTTGTAATTTTGATATATCATGTAGCATTTCTTCCTCTTCCTCATGATTCATGCTAGAGCTTTCAAGTTGCTTACTAGGTGTTTGCATTTTCTTTCCTCGGGGCATCAGTTACCGATAATAATGCTCTACTATGCCCTTTGAATTCCTTCAAAATAATTATTCAAACCAAGCTTAAGAAAAAAATTTAAAAAATCTACACACCCTTTTTCACTTTGTAAGAGCTCAATATTGCCGTTGATGTATCTCTATAATTTCAGATCATCCAGTTCTGAAATTGTGACTTGCAGTAGCCCTCCATGTCCTCTTTCCAATGCCACTAGTATGATCCAAATTGGATTCTCCAAGGAAGAGTTATGCCAAATCTTCCATAATGACCTCATTATAGACTAGTTCAGTAGAGCGAACTTGTACGACGTGCCACGTGTCCCTGTTTCGACCTTTGGCTCTAAAAAATATATACAAGAATCTATAGTCCGTCCTTTTTCTGTACCTTCTTACGAAATTTCAATCCGATGCTCAGAGAGAAAGTTATGACGATTTTCCCTAGGTCACCTATTTGGAATGTAATTCAGGAGTCTGCAAAAAGACCAACTTCCTCAAATCATATCTCTGCAAATATAGTGCGAAAAAGCTCTAAAATTTAGACCTGAGGTTCAATTTGATTTTGTCTCAAATGGGTTTTTTCGCTTTTGAAGCATCACAGAAAATTTTTTATAGTGAAAATGCCATGATGACCTATTTGGAGCAGCAAAACCCTAGAATCCAAAGCTCTGATACCAAATGTTATGAAACCAGCTCACAAAAAGATAGAAAAGATAGTTGAACATCTTAGAATTTAGCCTCTTCGAGGGGGAAACCTCCTTTACATTACACAAATGAACAATTCTTGGATGACTCAAATGACAAAACCTCCTTCCTATATATAGGAGTCTAAGGAGTCACAATATAACCGAGCCGACCTAATAATAATAATATAAAGGCACAAAAATAACAATAGAGGGATTCTATGGGGCACAGTAATAATAATATGGGGACAATAGGGGAAAAAAATACTAATAAGGGTACAACTACAATAGTAATGGGGTAATCACTAGTATTATAGGGACCTAACACATTCCCTATAGCATCAAGCCCTTCGCAGATGAGGTATTATGTGATATTGCTCCTCTTGAATATTTTGATGCATCATTAGGCCAACCATACTTGTGGAAGTGTCATGTTTTGTATGAGTCTAGGCCTCGCATTGTCATTATTTATTTGGGAAATAAGTTATACAGGATATCAGAGGTAGCACCACATATCATCATTTCTTTGATCTCTACGAAGCAATGAAACAAGATCATTTCCCAAAATAGGAAATTTTTCTTCCTTATGATTCATCCTCAGGGCAAGAATAATATTGTGGCCACATTCATAACCTCTAGACAGAGCTCCTCTACACTAAAACAGTAGATGGACAAGGTCGTGGAAGAGTACAAGAACATCTTCACCTCACCCACAGGTGTACCCCTACATTTTAAAGTCAAGCACTCCATCGATCTGACCGTGAGTGTGTCACTACCCGATAGACCGACCTACCTGTGCTTTGTTAGGGAGAATGATGAAATTAAGAGGAATATTCATGATTTCTTGCAGAAAGGGCATATCAGTCTAAGTTCATCAACCTATGGGAGCCCGATCATGTTGGTATAGAAGAAAGATGGCACCTGGAGACTTTTTATTGACTATCGAGCAATGAATAAGATCATTGTCCATAATAGGTATCCAATCCCATGGATTGGTGACCTTTTGGACCAGCTAAAGGGGGCGGAATATTTCATCAATATTGACTTGAAGTATGGGTACCATCAGGTACCAATTGAACCCTCTGATGTGTGGAAGAATGTCTTCAAATCTAAGGAGGGCCTTTTCAAATCGTTTTTCATGCCTTTCAGGTTGACGAATGACCCTGCAACCTTCATGCAGTTGATGGATGAAATCTTGCCAACCTTCACCAACTCGTTCATGGTAGTGTACCTGGATGACATATAATATTGAGTCGGAGTTGGGAAGAGCACATACACCATATCTCACAAGTCCTCCAAACGTTGTGATAACACAAATTTGTGTGCCAATTTTGAGAAATGCACTTTTGGTATGACCATGGTTCAATATCTGGGGTACATCATTAATGAGCAAGGAGTGCATGTGGACCCAGCCAAGATACAAGTTATTCGATATTGGCCAGCCCCAACCACTCTAACAAAGCTACACATCTTTTTCGGTCTTGCCAATTTCCATCGCAAGTTCATATTGGGATTTTCTCATATCACTTGGCCATTGAGTCAAGTCACCAAGGGCAGAGCAAAAGAAAATTTCTTTTGGTATGAATCCAAATAGAAGGCATGTTTTGATTTGAAGCGTGGCCTCTGCTCTACACTAGTGCTCACATTACCAAACCGACAAAAACCATTTGAAATTAAGACAGACGCCTCTAACTATGTTATTGGTGCAGTCCTTACCCAGCATGGGCATTCAATGGCATATCATAGTGAGACACTTTCAAATACAGTCTGAGAGTATCCCACTTAAGAGAAAGAGATGTATTTTATTTTGCACACCTGCTGAAAATGGAAGAATTACATTTTGGGGAAGGAAACGATAATCCACATAGATCACTGACCCTTGTAGTTCATACAGACACAAGGGAATTTGCAAAAGGATCGCCATAAAAAATGGTCCACATATCTGCAACAGTTCCATTTGCATATCAAGTATAAAAAGGGAAGCACCAATAATGTTGCAGATTATCTCAACTGACCACCGGTCATGGTGCTGACCACTATGCTTGACTCTTGTGGAAATGAGACTTCAGGGTGACCGCATCTTTACAATCCAAAATTCGGTGACACCTACCAGATGCTCGTGGAACGCAAGAAAGTTCCATATTTTCACCTCGAAGGTGCACTTTTATGCCACATGGGACACCTTTGTGTTCCTACAAGCAAGTGTTCCAAGATTATTTGGGAAGCACACTACAGTCAGGTCATTGAATAATTCAGGGTAGAGAAAACAATGGCAGTGTTGTAGAAGCATTTCTATTAGCCAAACCTTCGACAAGATGTTGGGAAGTACATCAGATCTTGCATTGCCTGCGTCATTACCAAACAAACAATCAGAAGCAAGGCCTATATACTCCTTTGCCTACTCCTAGTCAACCTTGGGAATCTATCTCAATGGATTACATGTTGGGCATTCCTTCTACTAAGCATGGAAATGACTCTGTTTTTGTGGTCATCGACATATTCTCTAAGATGGCCATTCTAGTGGCCTGCAAGAAGAGTATCACAACAGAATTCACTGCTAAACTCTTCTTTGAACAAGTGTGGGTACATTTTGGGATCCCACGGTCCATTATCTCAGATCGGGACATCATATTCCTAAGTAAATTTTAGTTAAGCCTTTGGTTGATGTTGGATACCAAGCTCACTAAGTCCAAGACCTTCCACCCCCAAACTGACGGCCAAATAGAGGTCGTCAACAGGATGATTGTGCACATTTTATGCATGTACATCTCAAAGCATCCATGCACACAGGATGAGATCTCTCCATAGCTCCACTGGCCATAACCCGTATTAGGTGGGGTTGGGATTCCGACCACTATGTCCCTTTGATGTGGCCATACTATTTGCAACTACTCAAGTTGATTTGGCTCATGTCTAGTCTAAAGTTAACCAGGCTAACACCTTAATTGAGTGCATTCAGCACCTCCACTAGTAGGTCCATGACATATTGGACAAAGCAAATGCTAAGTACAAGTAGTGTCATGATCATCATCGAGTGCCACACAAGTTCTAGGTGGGAGACAAAGTTTGGTTACATTTGCAGAAGGAGCGCCTCGTTCGGCCCCACCGCAAGCTTCACCCACTCTGATATGGGTCATACACCATCACCAAGGATGTAGGGGACAATGCCTTCAATCTCAGCATTCCACCGTTCCTTGGTCTGCACCCGATATTCAATGTGGATCAGTTGCAACTAGACTTTCCTCTATTGTTGGACACATATGATGTCGCTGAGCAGCTAACACCAACAAAGCTCAACCCAAGCTACATTGATCAGGCCACAATTGACAAGGATCATGAACACACATATTAAGAACACTCGCTAGTAGAGGATCCATCTATATCAATTTGTCAAAGCAGGCCAACTCCTTCACCAAGGACCCGATTCAATAGAAATTTCCTCACCTCATGGAGGCTCTACACGCAATGGGGACCATTTCTTCCTTGGTGTGGGGGCGGGGACTGATCCTAGTGGATATTGGTGGCCACTTGTCTATTTCACCTAGACCTCGAGTTAGTTTCGTATGTTTCCTTGATTTACTATTTTTAGCAGTTTTTTGGGCCTTGAACTTCCAGAGTTGTTTTAACCACCTAAAAGACATTTTGTTGAGGTCTGTAGTAGGCATGTAGCTAAAGGAATGGGTCTACGGAAAATCCTATAGTACTCAGAGAGATATTTCCAACAAGGTATCATACGCACCAAATAGAGATCATATGACCAAGTTACGACCCTGGGAAGTTGGTTGTCCAACTAATCCCAACGGGGCCCACAAACTCTTGGTGTTTCATCTCCTGGGGTTAGGATTTTGGTTGTTTATGGTTTTCCCTTGTTGTTCACTAATAAAAAGGCTCTTGAGTCTCATTGTAACACAGTTCATAGGCATGTAGCCGCCACATCTCTTCTTAGAGATAAGCTACCATCACCCACGCTAGTTTATTTCCACTCTGTATGTAAGCATATTTCAGTTCTTTGATATTAATGAAATGAAGTTTTATTTCTACTACATTTCTATTTTTATGTGTATATCTATATTTTTTGCATTCCTCCCTAAGTTCGGATCAATTTTAAGGTTTATAATATTTATCTTAAGCCTTATATACCTTGGGTTTGTAATATTTATCCCTTAATATTATTCCCTTTGGTTTATAATCCCTTTGGGTTTTAGTATTAATCCCTTGGGTTTATAATATAAATCCCTTGGGTTTCTTAATCTAAGGGTTCATATATCTAGGGTTTAATATTATTCCCTCCGATTTAATATTATTTCCTTGGGTTTATAAGCCCTTGGGTTTTTAGTATTAATCCCTTGGCTTTTTAGTATTAATCCATCAGATTTATTATTCACTTGGGTTTATAATATCAATCATGGTTAACCATGGTCATTCATGGTCAACCATGGTCAAACGTCACATTGTGACAAATATTGTCTCAATATGAAAATCAACCATGGTCCAATGCCGCATTGTGACAAATATTTTCTCAATATGAAAATCAATTATGGTTAACGATGTTCAACCATGGTCCAACATTGCATTGTGACAAGGATTGTCTCAATATGAAGATCAACCATGGTCAACCATGTTTATTTTAGGGTTTATAATATTTATCTTAGTGTTTATATACCTTGGTTTTATAATATTAATTCCTTGGTTTAATATTATTCCCTTGGGTTCATAATTCTTTGGGGTTTAGTATTAATCTCATGGGTTTATTATTCCCTTGGGTTGATTAATCTAAGGGTTCAAACATGGTTGAGCATGGTCCAGACTCCAACGTCGCATTGTGACAAATATTCTTTCAATATGAAAATCAATCATGGTCAACCATGGACAATCATGGTTAGCCATAGTCAATGATGGTCAACCATGGCCCAATGTCACATTATGATAGATTTTCCCAGTTTGAAAATAAACCATGGTCAACCATGGTTAACCATGGTCCAATGTCACATTGTGTCAAATATTGTCTCAATATGAAAATCAACCATGGTCTACCATGGTCAATAACTATGGTCACATTGTGACAAAGATTGTTTCATTGTCCAACATCACATTGTGACAACCATGGTCCAATGTTGCATTGTGACCAAGATTGTCTCAATATGAAAATCAACCATGGTCAACTTAGGTCAACCATGGTCCAACTTCGCATTGTGATAAGGACTCTCTCAATATGAAATCAATCATGGTCATCCATTGTCCAATGTCACATAGTGACAAAGATTGTCTCAATATAAATATCAACCATGGCCAACCATGTTTGTTTTAGGGTTTGTAATATTTATCTTAGGGTATATATACCTTGGCTTTACAATATTTTTTTTTTTGAAAGGTTCGGTTGCTATGTATTATATTGAAAAAAAACAGGGATTTCAAATCTTCTAGTACATAATATGCGCTGACTGAAGGAAAACAAAGGGTTTACAAAAATAGGCACCCCTTTGTTCCTTAGCTTGCTAGTTTTGCTACTGTTTATAACGGAGTTACTATAGATTCTAACAAAGGAGAATAACAAAAAGGTACATTTGTAGTTCATTCAGTCAATCAGGATGTGTTGGATGTGTCTAGCCGTTGATTCCTCCGGTTGGTCATCTTTAGCTTCTTGTTTGACACTGGAGGAGTTGGTGGTGAGGGCGCTTTTCTTTTCCATCATGAATTTCAAAATGGAGATTGATTCTTCGGTGTGGGCGCAGCGGTTGAGGAGCTGCCTGAATTGCTCTTGGAGGGAAGCTTCCTTGTGCATGAACAGCTGGATTTCTGCTTTATATTTTTTAGTGTTAATGCGGTCCTGTTCAAAGATTCTTCTGCTCTGCTCATCAAGTCGCCTGTCGTGCTCCTCCATCTTGCGTCCAATAATTTCTGCTTGTCATCTAGGATTGATTACTGAGTCCTTATTTCTTCCTTATTTCTTCCATTGAAGAGGGAATGATTCGAAGAGGATGGTAGATGACAACAGAGGCGCGGTGAGCGGGAGAATTTTGAGCGTTACCAAGAGCTCTGCCTTGATGGAAGATTCTGAGTATGCTGGTAGGGGGGAAGGGAGTTCCCGCTTTCAGAGGGACCGTTATAGTTGGGAAATTAGGACGGGGCTCACAGCCCAGAACCGGTGAAAAATAGTCCCGAGGGCGGAAGAGGGAGAAGCGGTCAGGACAGAAGGGGATATCAGAGGAGAAGGTGGTGAAGAGGAGAGGGGATGGAGTTAAGGAGAAGGAGGAGAGCTTGCTGAACGAAGCCGAGAGGCGGGAGATGGAAGAAGGATTGAGAAAGAGGCAGGTTGAGAGGGGAAGAAAAAAGAGAGCTGGAATGAAACGAAGAGGGGAAGGCACTGAATGTGCAGGTGAGGGAGCTGCAAGACAGGACGCCTTGCTGAGCCGAACTTGCACGAACCTGTAAATCACAGTAACAGACGTTAGTATAATACTGAGCTGAATGTAGGGAAGCGATACCAGAGAGATGATCCTCCTGGGGCTCTGAGGAAGAGTGTTTTCTCCAAATAGTAGATGCAGCACAGTCTCCTGATCACGATGGGCGACGCTTTGGTTGCTGATAGCTTCATTTATAGAGTGGAGCTGACAGTGAGTAGATTTCCAACCAGGAGTCGGGGTCACGAGAATGGTGAAGGTCTGCCCCAAATCTCTCAGGCGATCTTCTTTAGCTGTGTCTTTAAGCTTGTTGCTAGCGCTGATATGAATTTTTTCCCCTTTTGTCAAGTGATTACCTCGATCGAGGATCAGATTTGGCTGGCTGTGCATACTGTAATCTCTGTAGTTTGTCTTGCGCCTGTGTAGACCATGCCCTTCGCACACTTGGTAGACCGAGCGAATCTGGGCAATACTTTGAGTGTTTTGGGTCATGGCAGGGGTTGAAAACGTTCTCTGTTATTGTGCCTTAACGTTCCTTCCTGCTTTCCTACTGCAGCATTCGCTCTCTTGTCTGCTTCCCTGTTGAGCGTGCAAAGAATGTGATAGAACTTGATGTGCTCAAAGTGAATGAGTAGGAGCTTGATGCGCTCGATGTGTTGCTGGAGATTATTGTTGGGGGATCGCTGATTGCAGATCATAAGGCGAATAATGATTGCAGAGTCCCCAAAAACTAATGCCCTTCTGATGCACATACTTTTTAATTGCATTAGTCCTTGATATAAGGCTAATGCCTCTGTATTATTATTTGTTTTTCTTCCCAGGCTCCATTCATAGCTGCAGAGGTTGACCCCAGACTCGTTGAATATAACTCCTCCCGCTCCTGCTTGGCCTGGGTTTGACTTTGAAGCTCCATCAAAGTATAATGTTGAACAGTTACTACTCTGAATCCACATCTTGTAATCCTGAGTGGATAGTCTAATTTCCCACTCCCTAACTTGTTCTTGCTGCTGTCTGGCAGTTTTCTGAGTGTCCTGATGTTGTCTTGGCCAGTCCAATATGTGTCTTATAACTGATCTTTCTTCCACTGAGTAATCTGCTGCTTGGATTTTTCCTTTGTACTTTGCTACGATTGCCTCTTGTGCCAAGGTGTGGCCTTTATTGCACGTTGTTTGAACATTGCTTTCTTTGTTTTGGAAGATCTTTTTGTTTCTTGTAAGCCAAATTCTCCAAAGAAGATTATGGGGAAGGATAGCCCAGACTCTTTTAACAATCTTGCTCCTCTTGTCATTCCATGGGCAGTTCTTTTTCCATTCGTATATTGTCTCTGGAATGTTCTGATGGGGATGCCAATTTATATTGCCCAATGATGACAAATTGTTCCAGCATCTCTTGGCGAAGGGACAGTCAAAGAACAAGTGATGAATTGTCTCCTCTGCTAAGCAGCAGTTGGGACATCTAGATGGATCGTTGATCCCTCTCTTCCTCAAGTTTTCAGCTGTGAGGATTTTGCCTTTTAGCAACAGCCAGGTGAAGAATTTGATTTTGGGGATGGCCTCAGATTTCCAAATTAAACGACAATGGTTCCAAATGGGGATCTGATAAGTGCTATTGCAGATATAGTGATGCCCAGACTTGATGGTGTAACTTGAACCTGTGGGGTCCCATCGGAGTCCGTCTGCTGCTCCTTTTTTTATGGGGGCTCTATTCTGAAGATTATCATGCAGGGCTTTGAGGCTTGCTTCTAGAGCTGAAGGAGTAGCTGGGAATTCCCAATTGGTCCAGGCACCTGTGTCCTCATCCCATTTCGATATTTGATCTAGCCTCTGGATGCCTTTGCAATTGAGGTGATGAATAATGGGGATAGCTTCTTCGATAGTATTTAGGGGCTGAAGACCCATTATCTTATCAGTGGCGTAGTTAATGTTGTGCCCTCCTCCAGGGATCTTTGAGGTATTTTGTTTGAGGAGAGGGATTGCTTTCTTGCAGAGGTGCCAAATTTTAGTGGAGTCTCTGTTGGGAATGTCATTTTCAAGAAGTCTTTGTCTAGTGTCATTGAGATATTTGCTTTCTATGACCTGTTTCCACCAAGCTTTTGGCTCATTGATTAACCTCCAGGCCATTTTGATCCCAAATGCCAAATTTAGGATTTTGGGAGCCCTTATTCCCAAACCACCTCTGTCCTGAGATTGGATTACACTTTTCCAGCTGACCAAATTAAATCTATTTTTCTCTTTTTTACCTCCTTGCCATAAGAAGTTCCGAAGGGCGACTTCCAGCTTATGATGAAAAATAGTTGGGGCTTGATAAAGAGTAAATCTATATAGGGGTAAGGAGGATATACATGATTTGAGAAGAATTATCCTGCCTGCTGGATTGAGCCATTGAGTTCCCCATTGCTGTACCTTCCTCTTGACTTTGTCTATGATTTCATTCCAAGTTGCTGCTTTTAATGGTCCCAGACTGACCGGCATCCCAAGATAGATAAAGTGGTCCAAATTTGCCTTATAGGCAACTCCAAAGATGTTGGCAATGTTGTGGGCAGTGTGGTTGGAAATGTTCCAGCCATAGATGCAACTTTTGTGGAAGTTGACCGCTCCCCTTGAATACTTCATAAATTGGTCGAGGAGAGTCTTAAAGCGCCTTGCAATGGTAGTGGAAGCTCCTCCAATCAAGAGAGTATCATCAGCAAATTGGGAGTGGTTGATATTCTTGACTCCATTCCCGAATTTGATGCCAGAGATGAGGCCAACTCTTCTATTATAATCTAGAGGACTGCCGAAGGATTCAGCCATAAGTATGAAAAGATAAGGAGAGAGAGGGCAACCTTGCCTTAATCCTCTGGTGGATTGGAAGGCTTCACAAGGGCGCCCATTGATCAGAGGCGAGATCCAGGGTCCTGATATGCAGGCGGAAATGGTGCTGATAAAGGCAGAATTGAATCCCATTTTTCTCAAGACAGCGAACAAGAAGGAGTGTCTTACTCGATCAAAGGCGTTGGCTAAGTCAAGCTTGAGGACGAAGCCTTTCTCTTGCCTAGAGGTGCTGGAATGAATGGCTTCTTGAACCAAAGTGATTGTATAATGGATTTGCCTATTAGATAGGAAGTCCCCTTGATTCTTATATATAAGGGAAGGAAGGAGGGGTTGGAGTCTAATGGCTATGATTTTCGTAAAAATCTTATATGAAGAATTACACAGAGATATTGGTCGAAACCTTGAGAAGGAAGTGGGTCGATTTTCCTTGGGAATGAGGGCAAGGAAAGTTGAGTTTGTGAAACCCCCAATTTTCCCTTTTCTTTGAATTCCTCTCAACATCTTTACAAAGTCTTTTCTTATCAGTTGCCAATGGTCCCTGTAAAAATTGATTGGGAAACCATCTAGGCCCAGAGACTTGTCCAGTTGCAGGGTCTAGATAGCTTTCCTGATTTCCTCTTCCGTTATTTCTCGGTTTAGACTGTTGTTCACCTCTTGAGAAATACCTTTCGGAAGATGCTGCAGCAGCTCAGAGTAGTCGGCTTCGTCTTGGTTTTCGGTGAGGAGACTTTTGAAGTGAAGGGAGGCAACTCTCTTGATGGATTCCTGATTGGTATGTTGGCTGCCTTCGTTGTCAGTAATGGCATTTACATTGTTCCTTACCTTCCTAATTGTGGCTTGCTTATGGAAATAAGCAGTGTTTTTATCTCCTTCTTTTAGCCATAGCTGTCTTGATTTAAACCTCCACTTTGTTTCTTCCGCTCTCTTGATGTGAATTAGCTGCCCCTGTATTTCCCATTACTTGTTTTTCAGCTGGTGGGTGAGCCCTTGGTCTTCAATTTGTTTTTGGACTTCCTCCAAGTCTTGTTGTATTTTTTTTTTAATTTTTTCTGGCTCTTGATAGCTGACTTTTGCCCATTCTTTGAGAGCTTTTCTGGTGTTTCTGATTTTAGTTTCCCATATATGGCTAGGAGAGCCTTCTACATGGTGTTTCCAGGTGGATTCTATGATGGTTTCAGCCTCTGCGTTGTTTCTCCACAGTGGATTGTACCTGAACGGGATTGGGCCCAGCTGAGAGTAGGAATCCATCGTAAGGAGGATGGGGAAGTGGTCTGAGGCCGTGGTGCTGAGAATTTTCGTGTGACCCGCAGCAAAGGAGGAAAGGAGAGAAATGTTGACCAGAATTCTATCCAAACGCTCCATGATATTGCCTGGTCCCAACCTTCTGTTATTCCAGGTGTATTTTCGATTTTTTGGGATAATATCAATCAATTCATGATCAGACATTATTTCTTCCAGCTAACTTCTGAAGGGGTCATGGGTGAAATTACCCCCTCTTTTCTCATTCGCATGGAGAACTAAGTTAAGGTCTCCAGCAAGAATGATATTTGGATTCTGCTCGTTGTCTATATTTTCTTTCAGATCTTTCCAGCACTGTTCCTTTTCTCGGTAATGATTGGGGATATAGACATTGTAAATAATGAGGTCACAGCTCTCCTCTTTGCTACTTATATTAGTCTTCAACCAGTTTTGGTTGAGGATGGATGACTTACAATCCCATTGTTGATTATTCCACATGGTAGTGATTCGTCCAGATGCTCCTCTGGAGTTGCTGCTGGCCCCTGAGAAGTTTTTTTGGGCATCTACAATTTTCTGCATTTCATGTTGACTTTGTTTGGTTTCTTGAATCAACAAGATTTTAGGTCTTTCATTTTGGAGAAGGTCTCTTAAGGCAGTTGATTTGGAGGGGTGCCCGATGCCCCTGCTATTCCAGGATAAGAGCTTCATCATGGTGCATTCAAGCAAGGAGGTGCTCGCCTCTCGTGGTCTTTTCCTGCTGCTTCTTTTTCTTGGTGTCCTGTCATGAAGGATTCCATAGGGGTTTGGATTCCAAGGGCAATGTCCTTTTGAGTGTTTTCTTCCCGGTGCTGTTTGGCAGACTTCCTTCCTGGTCCCAGCTTCTTATGGATATCACTTGAAGTACCAATATCTTTTGAAGAGCTTCTAGTGGTTCTAGGAGGGGGAGGGTTGGAGGAAGGTTGGGAGAGGATCGAAGTGATCAAGGGAGGATCAGACAATTCAAAGGAGGGCTGGTCAGAAGGGGGATCATCAGAGGCTAGAATGATGAAAGGATTGGAGGATGAGGGAAAGGGAGGATCTTGGGATGGGCCCGAGGTTTTGGGAGAAGGAGAAATGGGGCGGTGGGAGGAAGGGCCCGGCTGATCAGATGTTGATTCAGGTTTGGATGGCTGAGATGCTTTCTTTTTTTTCACAGTTTCCCATTGTCCTCCTTGATCTTCAGTTTCCAAGTTGGTTACTTTAGTGCATCTATTAGCAAAATGACTGTATTCATGACATACCTTGCATTTAAAGGGTATTTGCTCGTAATCTAGCTGCTGAATGTAGCTCCATTCATCCACCTTCAGCTTGATAGCTTCCGGCAGTCCTTTCCCGAGGTCCCCTTCTACGCAGATTCTGGCACAGGCTTGCATGTTGTCTTTGGGCTCACTTCTGTCAATGTATTTTCCTACCGCGTTCCCGATTGCTTTGACCGATTCATCTCCCCAACAATGCAGGGGCAGATGAGGAAGACGGACCCATACTGGAACTGCATTGGGGATGTCTAGCTCAGGATCGAAGTCAGGGGTCCACTTGTTGAGATATAGCCCACGGGAGTCCATGAAATAGGGCCCATTTCTGAATATCAGATCCTTATCTGCTTTGGTTTCAAAATGAAAGGTATAGTAACCTTTGCCACAAAAGCGAATGGAGATCTTTCCTTGGATTTTATCGGACCAATTCCTTTCCACCCATCTTTGGACTGTTCTTGGAGAAGGCCATAAGCCTGTAAACTGTCCTATGAGTCCTTTCTCTGCTAATGATAGAGTTGCCATTCGAGGAAGTGATGGAGGCAGCTGAACTTCTTTGAGGATGTCCAGTTTCTTAACAAATTTTGAAGTTGTTGGTTTGGGCCTGGCAGGGGGAAGAGACTTTACCAGTTCTGAAAAGGCCTTCTCCACATCCCCTTGGGATGGATCTGACTGGGCCATGGCTGAAGCCAGGGCCCGGAATGCAGGCCTCGCGGCTGAGGCCGAGGCGGCGGCGCAGCAGCTGCTCGCAGGTCTCCTAGGTCTTCACGCTTTAGCTCCGCTCCGCTCCGTCGTTTTTTCCCGGAAAAATGCCCACCTTGGCTTTACAATATTAATATGTTGGGTTTAATGTTATTCTCTTGGGTTTTTAGTATTAATCCCTTGAGTTTATTAGCGTCTTGGGTTTATAATATCAATCCCTTGGATTTATTAATCTAAAGGTTCATATTCCAAGGGTATAATATTATTTGTAAGGTTTAAAATATAATTTATTGGGGTTTATAATGCTGAGTTTCTAATATTAATAAACCCTTTGGTTCATAATATCAATATTGATTATATTATTGATAATATCAATAATATTATCATATCGTTATAAATTGTCATTATAATTGTATAATTATTATCATATTTATAATATGATAATAATGATACTTTATAAAGTAATTATTATTATTGTATTCTTATTATATTTATATATTTATATATCGATAACAATATTAATATGAATATTAAATCTACATCCATTGATGTCTATCAACATATATCAACCAAATTTATTAATGTGGGTGTGCTAGTTTTATATATTATGTTGTTGCAACCAAAAAAGTCAGTTCCATACACATATTGGGTAAATGTGTGAACCAAATCAAGAAGTTAGATCAGCTAGATCGGGCCCACCATGAACCAACCCTAGGGAATTGGATAAGATAGAGAGCTCGCTTGGGATTTCTATCTTGGGATGGATAGCCTAAAACAATATATAAATACTATAATGCTTCAAAGATTTTTTTGTATCAAATGGAACCAACCCACCAAGATTGTGTGTGCGCGCTTGGGTTTGCACTTTGAGCTTACATACTTGCTTAGTAAAAATTTAGTTATTTATTGTATGGGTTTGACTTAGGCACTTTGAACTTTTTGATTGTTCATTTGAAATTCCTTCTTTCTTTTTTCTATTGAAAGGTTGTACAACCCAGATAAAACTAGGATACTTCTTCCTCCAACATGAATTTCCAATCATATTAAATAAATCTCCCTACTTGGTATATCATAATAAAGGGAACTTGTAGATGAGGACCTTGAATGAGGTACTACCGTTAGAATAAATTATACCCCACATCTCATAACCCTCTTCACTCCACCCCAAAACTCGAAAGATGGAAATCCAAAACTAGATCGACCAGAACCACTCCAAAAGACCCAACGAGTTGTTTGGTTAATGTACATAAAGTAGGGGTTTATCTCACCTACATAAGCCTCTGATATTTCACCCTTAACTTATTGGTGGTAGAACCTTACATGGATTAAATAAGCAATTTGGCTCTAGCCAAATTGTAGTTATGTAACCCATATGAAATCATATCCTCTAACCCACTCAACATGAGTGTTTTATTGATCCAAAACCTAAATTAAGATGTTTTATGACTTAACGAACCAATCCAATCTTACTCCTTCCCTCTGACCGAAGACCTTCACTGCTTCTTGAACCTTCCAATTGATATCTTGACTTCTTTGCTCAACTAATAGGGTATCGAACATCAAAACATACGAACCCATATCTATACCAAAATACCCCAAGTTGGCCATCATGGTGGCACAACTAACTCTTCCCAACCAGTCACATCACAACACACCTACCTGTGAACAATATGAAGTGATTGGACAAGGGGGTTACGAGCATTGATCAAGATGCAATATGCTCATACGTAACTAGCACTTGAATGTAAATTTCGAAAAAGAGTGCAACCTATAAGTCATGGGTTTCCCTTTACTTGATAGTGATGGTATAATACTGGAGGTGAGGTAAGGATGATCAAAAAGAAGGTTTAATATTTCAAGATGACAATGATATTTTATCTTGTAGGCCATGTCCAATTGAGGTAAAAAATATCAAATAAATCCTCATAATGGAGCTAGCACAAGCTAGCTTTCAACCACCACCTGCAAGCAATTGTAGCAAGTCCATGGAGTTTGTCAGTGTGAAACGTGTTCAAAGCCCATTATTCCTCTCCCTTATGGTCTTTAGGCCTTACGACACCTAAAGAAAATGGTAATTTGGATGTAAAGTTAAGAGTATCAAAATATATAAAAAGGGTTTTTCTAGCATTTGAAAAAAATCTAATTGGTTTCTGATGCCCGTATAGGCCTACTCTAACTTCTCTACCTCCCTTGATTCTCTTTCCTACTTCAATCCACTGAATTTCCCTTCTGACCAACCTACCTAACTAACAAATGAAGAACTAGATGTTGTTGGGATGATATTGTCTCCCCCACCCTAGTGTGGGTGGAAAATGACCTACTATGTTATATAAAATTTAAAATTCCTCAAGTTTGTTACATAAAAAGATCAATTTGAAAATATCGTACCCCCTCAAACGAGTGTTATTCCTAAATAAAAGTGTCAATTGGGAATTTTTTCTCAAATCTGGGCCAACAAAGCTTAGTGCCTACTCACAAATTGAGTCAATGAATCAATAATCCCATCCACCCTGCCTCGTACTATATTGGTCCTCGTGTTGGGTCGATGTAGCATGTATCGTGTTGGGAACATGGTAGACTTCTCTTTCCTCTCTTGTATGGTGCTTGCTACTACCCTCCCTGACTCAATTGTTATTACGCAATAACTTGAACACCCTTTCTTCCATATAGTGTCACTTGGTAAACACCATCTATTTTCACGTATGTTGGATCAATGGGGGTTTTCTCTATCACTTATGGTGGCAACTTGGCTCCCCCTCTTTTGGTGAGAGTATGGGAAACTAAATATCTAGGGCATGGGTGTGATGTTGAACAGGGCATTGTTGTTTAATTGGGGTTATCCTATGATGGGGTACTTCTCTTTCGAGTATGTTGTGATGGTGGCCTCTTTCTCATATTTTAGAATATTTTTAGTAGTATACGGAAATCAAAGGTTGGGATTTATTTCCAAAGAAGTTATGTATTTTTCCCTTTTAATTAAATTCATTAATTAAAAAATGTCACATGAACAAGTTTTATACTAAATGAGTTATGGTTTTTTTATCATGTGGTAATGATGAACCATGGTATTAGCTCATAATATTGTAACAATGCCTACTTATAGATTAAGAATCTCCATGATAAAGCAGAAGTGACTCTTCATGGTTAGGAATCTTGGTACATGTTATTTTTTTAAGTATATATGTTTAAATTATATATTAATTATTTTTATCATTAATAATAATAATAATTTTAAATAAAGTTATGATGTAGTTAATTCTTATGATTTTCTTAATTTTAGTGACTTTAGATGTATGATGAAGTAAGTGTTTTGATGCTTATTATGGATTTTTTTCCTTAGAAAAAATTCGTAATGTCATTCATATAGATGAAAAGCAACATTTTGTATATACACTTCAGTGAGTGTATTCACTAGGAAACTACCCAGTTCCTATAGTGGTGATTACATCTAAAATCTCATATACTATCATGTCATCATATAATCCATATATTTTTTAGTTCATCACAAAAACAAAATTTTGATATAGTGTTTCCATTGCTAACAACCTCTAAACAAATATTACATATATATAATAACAAAATTATGTTATAAAGCATCCAAAAAATGATATGGGAATGCCTCAAATATTTAAACATGTACATCATTTTGATTCACATCCATAAGTTGCTTGTGGTAGTATTGGTAGTGTTCAGTCCCCATTTCTTCATCTACTTACCACAACCCCTGAACAATGTGTAGGCCTTCCTTAGAAATCATCTTTGCAACTCCATTTCATTCCCTGTAAATATGCATGCATGTAAAGGAAATAAAAGTATGCTTCAGCCTTAGAAAATCCTCCAAAATACAGGCAAGAAAAATATTTCGGCATTCTTGAGTCTCATTAACCCAATTCACCACCATCAAAGAGTCACCAAATATTTGAAGCTAGTCATAACCTTTCTCTTGAGTGAAGGCTATAAGGTATTTGCAAGCTGATAGTTCTTCCTAATTGTTTGAGCCTCTACCCAAACCCATCTTGACATGAAAGAGTGATGCTCAAATAAATGTAGAACAACCCTCCTCCCCCCATAAAGAAAATCATCACCCTGAGAATCTTGATCAAAATAAAACCAAGGACTAGTAACATTAGGTTACTCTTGAATAACAAACCTCCCACAAGCTAGCACCTTTGATTGTGGGAAATGTGAAAGGATAGCTAGACCTTAAATAGTTATCATTTCCAGATAGGATGATAGATTTGGAAAATCTATTTGTTCTTAGTTAATCAAATTCCCCAACTAACAATGAGTGGGATGGATCTAAAATATTTAGTAACCTTATTTTGAACCTAATATTTCTATATCTCCACAAAATGAAGCCACTCCCACTTGCAATTTGGACCTAAAAGAGAACTATAGGACAACTAAACTTGTTTTGTAAAAGTAAAGCTAACAAACAAGCATTCAATAGTCTCCTTGTTGCCTTTTCATAGGGCACACCATCTTAGAACAATCATGTACATTCTCCGCAAAACATCCCATGTAGGGACTTTTTTCTTAATGATACACCAAACCACTATCATGACTTTGAAGGACATTTTGACTTCCATAGAACTTTACACCACCAAACAATCTTGACATTTTGTGTTATCACATTTAAGTGGATATATCCCAACTTGGGGGGTGTAAAAACCATGGGGAGAGTGAGCCTAGACTAGCGCATCCGCTTTGTCAGATAATCTAATGTGAGCCAAAATCAAAGCATCCAAATAGCTAAGCCATTCCTCTTAAAATTCGTCCTAAATATTTAAATCTGCAGTTGTAAGCCAACCTTGATGTGAGAGAGTTGTTTAAACATAAATTTTTATATGAGAAATTCTCGAAAAATCTTGATCTCAAAGAATATCAATGAGGGCTTGTGATCCAGGTGGATATTGGTCTCCACTCGCCTATTCCACCTAGACCCCCCTCCAGGTGGATATTGGTGGCTACCAACCTATTCCACCTAGACCCCCTAGTTAGTTTCATCTATTTCCTTAATTGTAGCACAATCTACTATTCTTTGTAGTTTTTTGGGTCCTTAACTTTTGGCACTGTTTTGAGGCCCTAAGTTATGTTTTTTTGGCAAAAACCCTCCAGTGATTGCTATGGAAATCACGTTAGCAATTGTAGTCCTCGGAGAGATATTTCCAATGAGGTATCATACACATCAAACAAAGATAATATGACCAAGTTACGACCTCGGGAAGTTGGCTTCCCAACTAACCACAACGGGGCCCATAAACTCTTGGTGGTACAACTCCTCGGGTTAGGGTTTTGGTTGTTTAGGGTTTTCCCTTATTGTTCAATAATAAAAAGGCCCTTGAGCCTCATTGTAACTTAGTTTAGAGGCATGTAGCCTCCACATCTCTTCTCAGAGATAAGCTATCATCATTTGAGCTATCTTATTTCCATTATGTTTGTAAGCATAGTTCAGTATTTTTCTATTAATGAAATGAAGTGTTTTTCTGCTACATCTATGTGTTTATGATTATATTTGTAAGTTTTTGCGTTTCTATTTAAGTTCGGATCAACTTGTGATAGTCTATGTCAGTATCCATAACCTAGTTAAGCATCTAAACCCAAACTTACCTTATTCACATTCCCAATCCTCTAATCCAACCCTGATGCAATCAACTCAAGAGAATATAATATAGCTTGTCAAACAACAGAAATATTTTGATGTGGTTTTTCCTATAACCACACCCAGTCCACCAAAGAGTAAAGATCTATGTATTTCTAGAAACAACCATAGTCCAAATACTATGAATGGATAACAACCTCCATCAACATTTTGTTGCAAGGGATTTTGAGAATAAAAATATATTCCACCCAACAATTTTGGTATAGAAATATGATTCCATTTGAACCAATGAAGAACAAATTTATCATGAGATCCTTCCCACATAAACTTGAAACAAATCCTTCTAGATTTTTCCAAAACACCCTTTGGAATCCAATCCAAGGACATCTAATAAACTAGAATAGCTTCAAAAACTGAATTTATCAAAACTAGCCTATCTGCTCTAGATAACCACCTATAACTCCAACAAGTGAGTCTATTCTCAAGTTTGGCTATTAACCAAAGAATATATATTTTTTTGTAACAGTTTGGCTTTAGATGGAAACCTAGATACTTTAAGACATCCTACAAATCATTTATGTCAAAAGGAAAATTTGTTCTAATATGAATGATCTCATGTTCCTCCATATTATGAAAATATATGGTGGAATTTATTGCATTGATAACCATACACGTAGCTTTCACAAAAATATCAAGTATCTCATGCAAATTTGGGACATCTCTTATCAAACCATTACGAAATATAAGTATATCGTCAACAAAAATAAAATGTATAATTGTAAAAGTAAGTTAAAGAATCACACCTTGAAATTCATCTCTCCTCTTTGCCACCTCCAACATACGACTAAGACCCTGTGTAATACCCTCCTCCCACATTTACCCAAGTTAATCGGTCTGCTATAGTAAACATTTGACGAGAGGCTACTATGATCTGATTCAACTCCCCATGTACAGTTAAGGAAGTGAAACTGACAAAACACAACCAACTTGGCCTTCTACACATGCTACAAAACCTCCAAGAGCCAACCAACCTTTCCAAGGGACTAACCCCTGAGGCAACTCAACTTCTTACTGACCTAGAGCCTCAATCGCTCCCATGACGTGGCCATGCATGTGACTGGGACCCTCCAGTCACTCTCACAGCAAGGGCATGCATGCAACTGGGGTCGTTTTTAGTTAGTTCAGAGCCTGCGACCCTGGATTTTGTGCCATTTTTCAAGACCAAGACTCAAGCCACTTCCCAGAACTCCATGAAACTTCCATAAACGAAAAGTAACATCGAAACAATGATACAAATTTAAATACTTGAACAAATACTTGATTGGACCCCTACTAGCCATGGCAATTACTTTGTCAAACACGTCACAAATATGCATTCTACAGGTCATAACAACATATTTGAGCATAGGGGTCTCATACTTATTTGAGAATTGCTAAGAAGCATTGATGCCTTATCACATTAACTGCATTATCATCTATTAGGTCATATATTCATTATTCATTCATTTACAAATCAAAACATGATGAGAGCCATACATCATGACTATCATAAAACATCCTCATAATAGAATATAAACAACAAAAATAATAAGGATACAATAGCCATAGAATCCACATAAAAACTAGTACATTTACAAATGAAATACCAAGGAGAAGGAACTATTATTAATGAATGCAAAATCTAACCAGGTTGGGGACTTCCATGAATCACCTGATCATAGATTAGTTGAACCAAATATTTCTTTCAATCAATAACCCCCATGCCATATTCCAAGCATGAATTTTGGACTCATAACCAAAAATTGAACCAGGGCTTCCTAAGGCTAAACCACCTCACCCTCATCAATAGAACTAAGCTTTACCTCAATCCTCACCGAATCACTAGGCCCTAAAAAAGCATGCATGCCACCGGGTTTCGCCGCCTACACTATGAGGAGTTTTACTGTCTCCTAGTCACTAGGCTTTACCACAATCCAAAGTCTGATTCAGGGATCACTATGCCATAATCGAGACTCCACCCTCCAAGATTTACAGTATATCCCACCATTCACTGACCAAGTATTCTTAGGCCTGATCAAGGGCACCCACCTCTAGGATTTACCGTATATCCTGTCATTCACTGATCAAGGATTCCTAGGCCCACCAAGGTAACATAAAATTTGGATTTACTACAACCCATAGTCTGGTTTAGGGGTTACTAGGCCAAGGATTTACCTCAATCCATAGTCTGGTTTGGGGATCACTAGGCCATGTGTTCCTTCTTTCAAAGATCCGCCTCACTCAGTTTTGAATCCATCCAGAAATCTAGCTCAACCAAAACATGAGAACCCCATCACACCATGGTTATCTAGAAATGGGAAGGCTAGGATGAAAAGCACTATCACACCTTGCAAAATCCATGCCCATAATAGTAAGAGAACCAAGAACACACATGCATAATCATGCATGCCAAAACTAGCAAGGAAATCACACATGCAAATTGATACCTGCGAATAATCTCGTTGTAGCTACTTGATCCTTTCTTTCCTTTGCCTTATTTTCTTTAATCCAATGTTGAAATGCTCCATGAAAACTCCAAGTGTCCAAGAGTGTGAGAGAGACAGAATAGAGAAAGAGATCCAAAACTGAACTGTCAAAAAGGTACCAGTTGATCCTCAGAATCGTTTTTATTAATGAGGCCTCTATTTTCTTCATTTTCCATTATGTTCCTTCATTCTCCTCGCCACATGCAACATGTGACCTTTCACCCTCCTTTTCTCCTAATTTCCATTATTTTCATAAATAAAATGCCAAATAATGCCTCATGCCTTTCCAAAGCCTTTTCCGTTGCCTTTTCTAATTTCCTTAGCCATAATAAATCAAATGAACACCCACACTAGGACATCTTGCCTACCATTCAGCTTGGAATAAGTGTCCCATAATCATCGTTATTATTTTTCCTTTGTTAACTTTATTTACATGTAATTTTCACCAAGGTTGTTACACCCTCAACCGTGAGCCAAAAAAGGAGTAGAGACAAAGGATAAATTTGTCTTAGGTCTCTCTAAGCATCAAAGAATAGTGAAGCAAATCCATTTATCAAGACAACAAAGGAGATAGAATTTAGAAAACTCATGATGCAATTAACAAAGGGAACCTCAAAACCCACATGAATCAGAAGAAGTATGATGAACAACCAATTTACACGAGCATATGCCTTTAGGATGCCAATTTTAATAAGAACACCTTTTACCCTTTGTGCTTTTATGCTATGTATCCCTTCTTGAGAAACTCCAAGTGCTTCACGTATCTTTCTCCCCCCAAGAAAACAACATTGTTCCTTTGAAATGGTTTTGAAAGTATAGGCTTAATCCTTCTAGAAATCACCTTTGATATGACCTTATATACATAGTTGCATAAACAAATAGGTCGAAAATATTCAAAGGAGCAAGGTTTGTCCACTTTAGGGATGAGGGCTATGAAAGTAGACTTGAAAGTTTCCAAAACCCTAGCCTCGCAATGAGACTCATTTACAAATCTTAACATATTTTTTCCCAATTAGATCATAAATATTTTTAAAAAAATATGCCATCCATCAGGCTCAAGGATTTTGTCTTTTTTGAATTTGATAAGCACCACCTTCAACTTATACTCAGAAACTTCCACCATAAGAGTTATATTTTCTTCCTCCATCACAAATCTAGGAAAGAATTGAACCACTCTAATAACTTATACATGTTAACCCCCTCAGGTTCCTTGAAGAGAGTTTGAAAATGGTCCCTGCCAAAAGTAGTAAGGCCTTCAAAGTTTGAGATCACACGTCCCTTCTGATCCTCCATATTCCAAATTGTATAGGCAAGAAAAAACTTGGTATTCTCATCACCATAGTCCAGCCAAATTTCTCTACTTTTTAAACACCAAGTAGCCTCCTTATTAGCTAGAATATTATTCCTTCTAGCTTTGAGATTGCTCAACTCCTCTCTATACTCCTACAAGCCAAATCCCTCTTGCCTTGATTTTGAAAAAGGCACAATTTTCTATTTCACCTCCGCTAGGTCTTCCTCCTCCCTTCTATGATTAATTGCAGCCCACTCCATAGCCATATACTTCATATGTTTCAAATTGGCCTCAAATTGTCTATCAGTAAAAAAATTATATTGTGCATCAAAAGAACGCCAATTTTCTATGAACAATACTAGGAAACTCTAATCTTTTAACCATCTGTAATTTATCTTGAAAGGATTGGGAGGCTTATAATTATGCACTTTCAACTGGAACAAAATAATAGTGTGATTTGATTCACCTCCAGAGCTTACCCATTGACAAAGAAGAGGGAACCTATGCGCTAAAGGTTCCACCACTAGAAACGTGTCCGATATTTTCGCCTCATGCCCTTCACCTACATGATGGTTCCTCCATGTGGGTTTTAACTTAATAGGTTCTATCACAATCAATTTCTTTGTGTCAATTTTGCATGAAACTAAATCAAAGAGAGAATCAACTCAAGCACAAGGACTCCACGATTCAACAACTCCCAAAGAGTAATTTAAGTCTCATCCAATAATCAAATTCTCTTCTCTCAACACGGACTTTCCAAATAAATCATTCCAAAAGGACACTCGATCTCAATTTTTCCCATAAAGGTTGTTAAATGTAAAGTTTGTGTCCAATTCCACTAAAAAAACCCATGAAACTCAAATCAGAGATAATACTCCAAGTGTTATGTGCCAAAATCTTTCAGAAATCCCACTCCAATGCTAAACCACCCAATCTACCTTGGGCATCCAAAACAATGAATTTCCAAGAAACAAAGAAAGACTCAAGGAGATTTGATATACAGTCTCCCTCACCAAGAGTTTCTTAAGAAAAAAAAATCAAGATGTTCCACCTGAACCAATGTCTTTAATGCAATTTTTTGGGGTTACTTGCCAAATCTCGACAATTGAAAGAAATAAATTTCATTAGGAAACCCCTTGCAGGGAAATCATGGCTCTAAATGCCCCATATATGCAAGTTTGTATATCTATGGCCATCTCCTCACATGATTTGGTTTTGGCTAAAGAAATATGTGATTTTCTTCCCCTACCCTTCACAGATAGAAAAGAACCAATTATCTGACCAAGTCTTCCATGAAAATCATCATAGACCAAACGAAATTCTCTTTACCTCAAATTATAGAGAACATCACCCTCATCCAAATCATCAGAGCACCTTGAAGAGATGGAAGCTATTAGTGTAGAGTATGCCAACATACAACAAAAAATTGCACAAGAGACTTGCACAACAGAATAAGAAGTGACTAACTTCTGAGTGACCAACAAATTAATTCCTAAAGAAGATTCACCCCAATATTTCCCTAATTCTGAAAAATAACTTACAAGTAAAGTAACAAGATGAAGGGAAACAATGTTACCAAGTTCTTAAGTGCCCACACCAACTAGGGTGTCCAAAGCCAAAGGAAACATTACAGACGCATCGATCGAAGAGGATTTTATCACTTAGAAAGTTTCTTGGTTGTAATAGAAAACTCCCTAAGGTAACATTTTCAAAATAATCTTGCAGATTGAAGCCTAGCCCCCTTAATCCAAAGATGGATCTCTCTGATAACCTAATCACTAACCTTAGCAATCGGTTGTGTCTTCAAACAATGGCTAGATCTTGAGTAGAGTTTTTGGATTTTGAATATGGTGGTTGGGATGATGCAATTAATCCATTGGGAAATGGGTTCAACAAATCAATTTTCAGATTTGGCTACCAAGATCTTGATTGTATGAATCAAAAGGGACAAAGACAGGATAGATGTCAAACTATAGACATATCAAACTTCATCTGAATGATAGTAGAAGAAGAAAGAAATCCATTATAGCAGGGTGTGAATTATGAATCTTGCAAGCTTTAGGAGAAATAATGCAGATGTATAAATCATATGGACTAGATCAATAAACTAATGAATTTTGTCACATAATCTAATTTAAACACCAGAAGATAACAAATAAATGATATCAAACAGAAAGGAAACTATCACAAAAGAAAATTGATTGAGCATACCCATCACAAGAATCTTTGTATCATGAGCATAATATCCTAGTCCTCTTGGAACTTGAAAAGATGAATAATTTGATCATACACCAACAAAAGAATACTTTGTTTCAAATTCCAACCCTTCTTCCTTCTTTTTCATTCATTGTATAGGAAAAATACAAAAATCTGAGATCCAAAACCTATGGGAAAGTATTAATTACAATAACCATGAAGATCGAAAATAAATGAACCAAAAAAATAAATAAAATTAAAATTAAAATTAAAATAAAATTAAAGAAATTAAAATTAAAAATAAATAAAAATAAATAAAAATAAATAAAAT
Organism: Pinus taeda; assembly: GCA_000404065.3. Lineage (NCBI taxonomy): Eukaryota > Viridiplantae > Streptophyta > Pinopsida > Pinales > Pinaceae > Pinus > Pinus taeda. Next base: position 271,040 of record APFE030435283.1, on the reverse strand, counting down.
AAAAATAAATAAATAAAATAATAATAATAAATAAATAAATCACCCATCCTTAGTTTGATCCCCAAGTGTAATTTGATGAGCTGGCCTTCAGTTGTTGACTTGGCATTTTTATAGGAAACAAAATTTCGAAAATCTGGAAAATTTTTGAACAGTAGGCTTCAAAGAGGCATTCAAATCTCTCAAACTGTGATAGTTGTGTAAAAATTGAAATAGATTTTTTCATCAACTCATTCCACACAAAATAATCTCTTGGAATTTTGAAATTCATCACTACCTGTTTCAAATGTGTGTTTTAACATAGTGACTAAAACAAAAAAAATGTTGGAAATTGTCATTTTAGGGCAAATTGTCATTTTAGGGTTTAATTTAAAAATCTCTCTCTTAGGCTTGAAAACTATTACAAATGTTACATCAAGGTTTAATAAGGGTAATTCTTCTTGAAAAATTGTTTGGGCACTGAAAAGAAGTTTGGAAACTCATATTTCCAAAATTTTGTAGTGTGCTACGAAATACTTTTGTAACGCTAATTGTAGGCATTCGGTAGGAACTGATTTGCTGCAAAACTTAGGGAAAGTTTAGATATAATTTACATAAAATCTTTTGAAATATTTGTAAGCTTTATGTCACCCTTACATAAAAAAAATAAAAAAATAAATAATAATAAATTAAATTAATAAATTAAATTAAAAATTAAAAATTAAAAATAAAAAAATAAAAAATAAGATAAATTAAAATTAAAATTAAATACAAATTAAAATAAATAAAATAAAATCATAGGCCATTACATAACCCCTTGCACAATGAATTGATAATCATAACCTTTGGACCTCTAGGAAAGGTACAAACTTGGTGCTAACAGTTGGCTCCAATGGGGATATTGTCTCCCCAGGAGAAAGTAAAGAACACGTAGAACTTGTGCCTGATCCATTAGGTTTCTCCCAAGCTTTACCTTGCAACCTATAACTTGACTTGCAACTGAAACCAAACTAAAATCCACACTATACACTACTGCAAACTAAAAAACTTACAAAATTGAACTCAAAACATTCTGAAAGAAATGTTTTCCCATACAATCTTATTGAACACCCATATCTACTCTCATCTACTGAAAGTGTCTGGTCAATTAGATGATACAGAATTTCTAGTGTAGCCAAGCAAGGAGATGACCAATCATTGGAATTATGCTCACACCTTCTTTGAGCAGACATAAAATATTAGAAAGTGGCAACTCACTTTGATACCTGAATCCATAGTCTATAAATATCACAAAATATTCCCTCACTAATGTTCCTATTAGGCTGGTAAAACAATCTTGAAAAAAATGCAAACTCACCTCTTCTTGATGAGCAATAAGAGGAAGAAAAGCTTCATTCATAACTGCTTCTTGTTCTAGTTTTATACCTTGATTGTTAACATCATTCTCAAAAAAGATGGTCGCAAGTTGTTCATTATTCACATCAAAAAAAACCTTTGCACATTCTTGAATAGGCTCAAATATGATAGCCACATCATCTTCATTGAAAAAATTCAAAATTAACGTTTCTTTTGATTCAATGAGATTATTTTCTTGTCCTTTAAAATTTTTTGAGTTTGTCAATTCCAAAGGTGTAAAATCATAGATCACTCTAGTGTCATTCAAGGTGTTTAAAACATCTTGTTTTTCCTCTGTTTGTCCTTGTAGTTCTAAGCTACTATCATCATGATTGGTTTCACTGCTTAATGTTTCCATACATGCATTTACAAAAATATGATTTTGATAATTTTCATCATGATACAAAATCTCAGAAAATGAATGGGTTGAAAAACAATTTGAATTATTCCTCACATACTTTTTATTGTATTAAGATTGATAATGTTGCAAATATTCATGGGATGTAACATGTCTGTCAATATGTAGAATTTTTTCATCTCCATCAATTTCAAGGGAAGGATCATAAATTTCATATCTAAGATCTTGATCTATTTTACTTTCATCCAAGGAAGAAACTAGTGTTTGTTGTTGGGATGAAAATGCATAAAGGGTTTCCATAATTTCCTCATCCATACACTCCTCGTTACCATACAAATGTTAAAAAAATTGAATGAAGTCTTCACAGTATTTACAACAGTTTCCAAATAGAAATAAGGAAGGGTAACTTTCTTTATAATATTAAAAGAATGTTGTGTGGAAATCCTTCAGAGAATACAAGCTACCTGGTTTTAGTCTTTCATACCATGATATTGCATCTTCTTCCAGGGTATCCATAAACATCTTCATAAAACAACCTCCATGAAACTTAACCCCAATCTTATGTACATGCATATGAGATTTAATCAAATGAAATGCAACATCATCCCCTTTCTAATCTCTAAATTTTGGAAAATATGATTGCCAATCTATGCACAGAATGTGAATTGGAAAACCTGGTATATGTTCACAATTCATCGTAGCATACCTTGTAGATCTGTAAGCCTCCATGGAAGCCATCTTCATATTGTGGAGTCATCAGTGACACTTTAAATTCTGGATCTTGTTAACAATGGAGTCACCAGGTGAATGATGTACAACCTCTATTATGTGTCTAATTTTTTTCTACCATCAGGGATCATATATGAAACCATAGTAATAGGTTTTGGGTAGATGAGTCGCTCTTCCTCAGTATGGTCACCAAGATGTTATCACTCAGAAAGTTTCTTGGCTGTAACAGAAAACTCCCTACGGTAACATTTTCAAACCAATATTGTAGATTGAAGGATAGTCCCTTCAATCCAGAGAGGGCTCTCTCTGGAAACCTAATCAATAAGCTTAGAAACTGGTTGTGTCTTCAAACAATGGCCAGATCTTCAGTAGGGTTTTTGGATTTTGAATGTGGTGGTTGGGATGAAGTAATTAATCCATTGGGAAATATGGTCAACAATATAAGTTTCAGATGTAGCTACCGAGATCTTGAATGTATGAATCAAGAGGGACAGAAACGGGATAGATGGAAAATTTTAGACATACCAAACATCATATGAATGGTAGTAGAAGGAGAAAACAACCCACTATAGCAGGGCATGAAACATGAATCCTACAAGATTTAGGAGAAATAATGCAGATGTCTAAATCATATGAACTAAAGGATTAAACTAATGAATTATGTCACATAGTTTAAGTTAAACACCAGAAGATAACAGATAAATGATATCACAAAGAAAGGAAACTATCATAGAAGAAAACTCATTGAACATACCATCATAGGTTTATCTATATCATGAACATAATATCTTAGTCCTCTTTACACTTGAAAAGATGAATAATTTGATCACACACACAACAAAAGAATACTTTGTTTCAAATTCCAACCCTTCTTCCTTCTTTTTCATTCATTATATAGGAACGATTTATAAATCCGAGATCTACAATGTTTAGGAAAGTATTAATTAAAATAACCATCAATATCCAAAAGAAATGGATGTGAAAAACCTCTTCACCATCTTTAGTATGATCCCCAAGTGGAATTTGATGATGTGGCCTTTAGCTATTGACTTGCCATTTTTATAGGAACTTAGAATTTTGAAAAATCTCGCAAATTTTTGAAAAATAGGCTTCAAAGAGGCATTCAAATCTCTCAAACCATGATAGTTGTGTAAAAACTGAAAGAAGTTTTTTTAAATAAACTCATTCACCACAAAATGTTATTTTTGTTTTTTGAAATTCGTCACCACTTGTTTGAAATTTGTGTTTCTACGTAGTGGCTAAAACGGGAAAAATGTGGGAAACTATCATTTTAGGGCAAACTATCGTTTTAGGGTTTAATTTAAAATCCATCTCTTAGGCTTGAAAACTTTACCAAATGTCACATCAAGGTTTAATAAGGGTAAATATCCTTGAAAAATAGATTGGGTACTTAAAAAGCAGTTTGGAAACTCATATTTCCAAAATTTCATAGCGCGTTACAAAGTAATTTTGTAGCACTCATTCTAGGCATTTTATAGGCTCTTATTTGTTGCAAAACTTAAGGAAAGCTTATATATAACTTAAATAACTCTTTTGAAATATTTCTAAGCTTTATGTCACTTCCATTAAAAAAATCATAGGCCATTACATAACCCCTTGCGCAATGAACTGATAATCATAACCTTTGCACCTTTAGTAGAGGTACAAACTTGGTGCTAAAAGATGCCATCATGGAGCCTGGCAAAAAAAATCTAGTCAACACTTGAGGCTTATACCCCACCCGAACCTCCCTTTAGAAACTTGCATTAGCAGCTCAAGCCCCTACTGTTGTCCTTTGATTCTTGATGCCTTCATCATAAGTTGAGGGTTTTTTGAAAGGAAGACAACAATTGTTTACTAGATAGCAATATCCATGACACCTCCTACACCTAAATGAAAGGCCTTCATAATCCAAAATTTCAATTATATATGTACCTTTTGCAATATTCATAGTCTCATGTAGCTTTTCCCAAAGATCCAAACTCACAAGTACAGAAGCCATGGTCATATCTTTGGCCTCTTTGAAAGAGAAGTCTACATCTAGAAATTGTCCCAAACTATTCCCCAAAATTTCAAAGCTTGGTATATTCCACATATGTGATGGAAAGCCTAGAAAATGAACCCATAATGGCACCACATCTAGCCTCTCATTACTAGTATCAAATAATGGAGACCAAAACTCGAATATTATAGGAGTGGAATCAATGCCCATAACTCTATTGCAATATTTTCGTTCTCCTCATGAGATTTTGAAGTTCATCTATATCCAACCCTTATCTAAGAGAAAGATTTCTCGAGCATCTGAAACCAATGGGTTGATTTGTTCATTCCTCCACTCTTAAGGGTATTTAATCAAAATCTACGACATTTGGCCCTTCCAACCAAGGATTTCTCAATATATTCCATTGCCTAAACCATCTCTACATCATCTCCCAAACAAAGTTTGTACGGGATCAAGTATTTTTCACTTTTCAAAACCTATTTCTTCTTTCTTTTAGGTGCAAACTCTTAATAATACGATGATGAATGCTATAAAAATAAAAATATTATTATTATCAATGATTATTTATTTTTTAATTAATTACATGTTTTATATATTATAAAATTAATTAATTTTCGTGCATACTAAATTTTGTGTTTTCTAAATATTTAAAAACATTTTTCCACCTAATGAAAGTATTATTTAATTTCTTTTAGTTAAAAAAAAATACAAATTTTAATTTTCAATGTATAACATCATTAATATGGTTCATATTTATTTTTATATATAAGTGTATATTTATAAATATATAATAATTTTTATATAGAAAAAAAAGGTTTAGTTTAATTAATAAATAAAATGGTTTGGCCATGGGGCTTTGGATTGATGGTGAATGGGTGCACTGTTAAGGTGCTCCTTGTGATAGGTCACCAGTTCAAATCCCCTGTGGGTGCTTAGATAGTATTATATAGAAAAGAAAAAGGGTCCTTTTCTTTTTGCATATTTTCTTGATCTTGCCAAAAAGTTGATAGAGATTTTTAAGAATCGTAAATTTAAGTTATTTAATTTGCAAAGGTGTCTCGAGGATTTTTTCAAGGTGTTGAATCATTTATGCATTCAAAAAGACATTTTAAACAATAAGAAATCACAATCTTACCCGAAATTGTATAATTGGATTCAAGAGAAAAGGCTATTTTGTCTATAAGTTAGATTACACCTTTTTTTTATGTCTAGAGGAATTGACAACTAGATCAATCAATCTCATATTTGCATGACATGGGATCGTGGAACGAGCAAAGTTAGTCTTCAAGTTAAATACTCCATAAGACTTGGAATATGTAGATCTCCATTGAGATACAAGAATATATATTAAAATGTATGAGTAAGAATGATGATACAATTGAGAGTGAGGGGCTTGCTTATATACCAAGCATGTGCCCCTTTATGAACGATCATGTCTCCTTAGACATGCCTCTTTGTTTAGCTAATTATTACTTATTTACATATTATTATGTTTATTATTTATTATCTATATTTATTACTTTTTACATAATTATATTCATAACATTTCCTTCCTCTTCAAAAAAGCTTTGTCCTCAAAGCTTCCTGATGGAAAGCCTGGTCTCTTTTTCCTATTTCGGATGTCTTGTTGTCTTAGAATTGTCATCTTCATTGAACCAAGAAGATATGATCCTCTAAGTGATAAACAAAATTGTCGCACTGAGAATGAATATGACCATCCTAAATTAATCTTTTGTGGAATCTTGTGGTGACTGGAAACTTGTGATGAATTGTTATCACATGAACGGATTGCACTGACATTAGTATTCTTCAGAACATCAATTGGTTTTTTCTGTTCTAAATATGTGGCTTGATTGAGTTGTCTACTCTCATGATTCGGATGTCGATAAGGAATTCTAGTGATTTGATTTTCCCTCATCTTGTTTGTGTCATTTTCCTTATTTATTTGAAGCACTTGATTTCCTTTAGTTATGGAAGTTGAATGGCTAATTTATGGATCTTCACTTGAATCTTTTGTTGTTGGAACTACAACTTCTGAGTACATCTTTACTTCATCTAATTTTTCCTCTTCTTGAGTTGTGATATTGACTAGATCGGTATTAGTTCTCTTATCTTCAACCTAGATTGTTACGTCTGGAGAATTCGATACTTCTTGAGTAAGTTGCCATAATTTGTCTTTTAATGACTTCTTGTCATTCTTAAACTTCTTGATTTGTGTTAGTAACTTTTCACTATGGTTTTTAAGCCAACAAAATTCTTCATTTTTGTTAGTGGTGATCTTGTCAACTTCTCTTTGCATATTTTGTAGTACTTTTTTACCTTCTTGAAAAATTACTTTTGAGATATCTAGTATGTCTTCTGGTATTACTGGATTCGCCTTCATTGTAAGATCTTGTAGCATTATTTTTTTCTTTTTGTAAGAAAAATTCCAAAACTTCTTCTTTGTATTCAGGATGAAGGAACCTAGTATTTCCATACATGGCGATCCTAGAATAATGGAATCTTGATCATTCCATAGGGATCGAATAGATAATTGTGATATAAAAGTATAATTGCCGATGTTTAATTGTAATTCGGTTATTTCATATTGTTTTCTACCCAAGAAGTCTAATTTCTCATTTATATTTGACTCTGAAATCACCAATTGGTTAGCAAGGTTAGAGTTTATATAATTTTTCCCTTCACTGGGAGGGATAGAAATAATAACATATTTTCCTGCAATAGTCCCTTTAGTTTTAAATAGCATTGGAGCAGCGCAGCATGAGGCTCCAAAAAACCTCCCTTCCTTCAACTCTAAATTAGATTCCATTTGCGTTTATCAAGGTGGACTTAGGTTTTTTTTTAAAGTAACACCTTCTTAATAATAAAATATTATTTTCTCTTTAATAAATCTTCATAACTTTATTCCTTCAAACTAGTATTGAATATTTTACTAATTTTCTTTTTATGTTCTTTTAATTTGGAATTTCCCTCTGCTCTTCTTACTTCAACTTTCTTTTCCCCTATATATTTTATAATATTTTTTTATACCCCTCTCTATATATAAACACACTTAATTATTAATTATAAACATAAAATATAGTGCATTGACCATACAGTAGAACGATTAAGGATTAGAGCAATCATGGTTAGTCGAGAACAGGTTACTAATCAATATAGGAATGCCTATTAATTATGCAATCAGCAAGAAGAAGACAAAAACAGTGGTTGGAAAATGTAGGACCAAGTTGCACAATCAACTTGTTTGAATTGTAATCAAAGTACTATTGTAGCGATGATGGCACAACAAATTGTTGTTGGACAAATTTGCAGTGGCGGTTCCAGAGAATCGCTCTGTTTGATGGTGGTGTTCCCTTGGGTGGGTCAGCAGTGCACTGGCCCAATGAGGGTCAACAGTGGTTCATTCGACGATAAATCGACAACCCGTACGATGGTAGTTGCACCTAGATGATGTGCGGAATTTATTTGCATAGGTTTTGTGTCTGTTTGTGTCATTTGGTTGCGGTGGCCCGGGCAGCTGCAGCTTTAAGCGTTTGTTTTGGTTTTTAATATATAACTTTTAATATATATATTTTTTGTTATATATATAGCAGTTGTCTATAATGAGACTTTTTGGAGGTTTTTCCGGTGGGTTTTTCCGGCCAAAATCCGGCAGCAACTTAGTCGAATCGCAAGTTTGATAGCTAGTTTCTGCACAATCAGAGCATCCCAGGGATTTTTCAGGGTGCTGAATCCAAATATGCAGTTAAAAAACCATTTTAACTGCAACAAATCAAGATTTAACCACAATTTCTTTGCCGGATTCCGTCACCGGAATCTCCAAAAAGTCGCATTATAGACAACTCCATATATATATATTATTTTTTTATAATTTATATTTATAATTTTCAATCTTTTTCTTTTTTTTCTTTGACTTTTTTTCCTTTGTTCTCTTTAAAAAAAGAAAAAAAGAAATTGTTTGGTGCATTAAAGATTCAGATGACACTTGATATTGTCTTCTTTGATTTATAAACACAAAAGTTATGGATTGTATAGTTGTATTTTTCTAATTGCTTTTTAAATACTAAATTAGGTTGAATTACACCACATCACCTCAATGTTAAGCACATGCATTACACATCTTCTTCAACTTGTTCTGTAAAATGAGTTTCTAGAGATGATGTGTGACACCTATTCAAGAATGAAACAATATTGAGAATGAAATGAAATAAAATGGTTTTAATGACGTCCACGAGACCTCGTTGTCTAAGGGACCACTAACTATTGCTTAATCCATATTCACATTTTTTGCAAGGTTGATTATGTTGTTATGGATCTTGAGTAAAAAATTTGTTATTTTTTGGAGCCTTGTCTCCTCAAAAAGCTCACTAAGATTGTTCACCTTTAGGTTGCTATCAAACTGATGATGGATAACTTCATACATTGTACAGTTTGATAAAATGTCATTCTGTTTCATCCCTTTTGTTGCAAAAAATTCAAGTGTGTTCTTCCCAATCTTCTTTAGGGACTGCCCATCTACCGGTTTCATATCTTAGATGATGGGAGCTATTCCTCAACTGAGCAATTAAAATTTTAGTTGTTCCTTTGATTGAGGAACTGAAATAATCTTTATCATCATGTTTCCATGTTGCATTCACCTTTCTAATAATTAATTATAGGTATGTTGTTTCAACAATATTATTTATTAGCTTCGATCGAAATCTCTCACCTGAAATTGACGTTGATTTAATTGTTTATTGTGGATTTCACCTGATTTTCTGAAGTCTCTTAAATATGACTCATCTGGAATCTCTCACTTGACCTTACGATTTACAAGCCGCGTTTCTGCGTCAATATTTCCTTCCTATAGGCATTCTTGTAACCCCTAGGGACACATCTCTGGTTCTTAATCATCTCCTTCTCCTCCAGCAACTCCCAAATCGACTGACTTTACTCCTACTTTGGCATGTGCTTAAATCAATGCTTGAATCCTTGCATAGCTAAATATACAAAATCCTTAAAAGGAACTGCAGTTATCTTCAACAAAATATATAAAATCCTCAAAAGGAACTACAGTTATCTTTAATAAAATGCTTTGTGTAGGTCTACTCGATATCTCACTAGCAGCACGTTGAGGTGACTCACTAGTTATGCCCGTGAGGATTCAGATTCTACCAAGAATTGCATGGCTCAACAAAAATAGGTGGTCGTCTAGTGGTCTAACTATGGAAGGTTTATTCCCTCGTAAGCATGTGAAGGGGTGGAGGGCTCATACAGGGATGTAGCAAACTTAAGAAAGCAAACATCCATCATATGGACTTAAGAAAGAGGAAACTGACATAAAGCAGACCAACCTTGTTATATAGTCCTGGTAAAAGAGAAAGAAGAGCAGCTGACCCCCCATTATTAGTTGTACTTTTTGTATACATTGGGCCTTCTGCATGGAAATTTATACGGCTACCACCATTTCACTGTGAGTAGGGACATTGCACAGAGATATCTCGACATGCTCCTTTGACCTTACTGACATGCTAGGTTCTGCATTTGGATCTAATCCACTAAACCTTGAACCCCATTCACTTGATTTAGTAGTGCATTGCTTTCCCCCCTTCACTCGATTTAGTAATGCATTGCTTTGCTTCAGATCAATTGATATATCAAACAAGAGGTTGGGTATTGAGCGAGGAAGGGTCTTAAAGGTTACATAGAATATTATCACATCATATTTGGATGGTTCATTAAAGGATAGGTTAATATGCCGTAAAGAGGCATGTGTCATACATGCAAGTGGGTCACACATATGGCACTGCGAATGGTGGTCATGGCAACAAGTAAAATGGGGCCCATATATTGGACAAGTGAAATAGATTATGGTGAAAAATAAAATGGGGGCTCCACACCAAGTTAATACATTCCAAAAAAACTGTGATATCAATGGGTGAACTGTAATTCGCTTTAGAATTATGCATCACATTCCATGGAAGATTTGGTACTTCTGAGATTTTCATCTTCATAGCAGCTATTAGAGGGCACTCTGTCTTAAGGAGGCTACTGCTGTATATGGTTTTCTTAGTCTACCTTCAAACATAAAAGCAGTAGGAGGTTGCATACCTATGAGATTAGTTCAAACCTATTGTTGTTAGCAAGGATTGCTATGGGGAATGCCACTTATCAACTATGTTAACCTCTTTCTAGTTCACCTCTTTGGCACAAAGTAGAAGGGAAGGTTTTGGGAGAATATATTTATGTTTATGTGGATGTTGTATATCCCTGTAAGTTTGTAATCTTGACTTGAATGATCTAATTGACTAGATGAAGTATATAATAGTTCATGGTTCACATGATCTTCAAATTACAGGAATGTCCCTTTACAACTTATCTATGTGGGTCGTGGATTCCTCTTACAACGGTTTTCCCAATTTTGATAACAGACCTATTGGACTGGTTTCTTTGACTTCTAAGAATTTTTGGGTTCTTTGTCTTTTGAATGATTGAGTAGTAGCTATAGATTCAACCAGGTCAGTATTAATATCTTTGACTATGATCATACAATGTCATAAAATAGAGGAAACGATCAAGCTATTCTATTTATTGATGGTACTATATATCCATATATATGGTATTTTTTTAGTATGATCAATGGTAAAAATATATAGTTATCTACCAATCAATATCACGTTGGTAAATTTGCATATTACTTTATGTCACTTTATAGACATGGTTTTTAGTAAATTGTTATATTTTTCCCATGAATAGATGTTGGATGCATAATTTTCAAAACACTAGAGATGTTTGTCTCACCTTGGGAAGGTCTTCATATATCTAAGAAATTATATTTATAGGGGTTAACATTATCATTGTGTTGTTGGGATAAAGTGCTCTTTCCTAAGACCTTGAGAAGGGTTGCTCACTTGATTTTTATTATGGAGTCTGGTTGCTCCTATTTGATTGTAATATTTCATTGGAGGCATTTACCATATTTGGTTCATGATTTGACTCATAGCCTTGAGGTTCGTTTATGGTAAAATATCCCCATGTTGAACCCTTGGGGTTAGCCAATGGTAAAAGGCTCTTAAGGAGGGCTTACTCATAACTAGTATGCAAGTGTGCTATAGAAGTCTAGTAGCACAAGTTAAAAAGGGTTGTATTTGCAATGTTTTCCAAGTATTTGAGCAAAGCTACAAGGATTTTGCAAGAACAAAGCCTATGTTATAATGCTCCTAATATTGTGTCTAACATGACTTGTGTGTACAATTGAGACATATTTTGATGTTGAGTTGCTTATATAAGTTTTAGGTTTTGCTTTTGATATTATTTCCAAGACTAGGGTCACTGCATAAAATTTCATAAAAATAGGAATTAGATATTCATATTTGTGTTCTAGAACGGAATCTATTGAGTTTCATTGGGTTGTGATGTTTCCAGTGGCCAGCAATTTGTAGTAAACAACTTGCAAACTTTCAAGTATGATGTTAGACTAATCTCATTCATATGGACCTTGGTCACTGCTACATTGCGCAGGTTTCCTACAACACAAGCTTTCCAAACATACAATGGCCTTTGAGCATGGTTGTGATTTAGTTTTGAAACCAGGGACATCTCCTCGAGTATGGATAAATAATTGAGGATAGACATGCCACATGAGTTGTAGTTGCTTTTCTAGAAGATTCCATGTTGCAGCATTTTAAATCCATGACCACTGTTTTCAGTTGGGATTTCCATCTCAAACAATAGCCATTCATAAGCCTTGAAAGGCTTGTGTAATCACATTGAGAGATTTGTACATGGTGATGTTATTAGTTTACCCTTTCTGTCTTGTGGGATAAGGCTATTCTATAGAAAAATAAGATTAGATGCAAATGCAACTATACACTAATGTAAAGCTAGGTCCTATCAAAATTTTCCTCCTAACCTAAACTAATATTTCTATCTTTTCTTTTCATGCAACAATATTGGAGTCTTCATAAGTATCACAAAAATGAATCTCTATAGGCCATGGGGTCATGTTTCTTTTGTAAGGCTATTACTTTTATACATGGGGACCTGATTATCAATGAGATAGTTGTGAAGAAGCATCTCCTTTGATGAAAACATTTTAGATCAAACGCACTTGGTATAGGCTCTACATGGTGCTGCTCTCTTCTTGTAAAATCCTAAATATATGATTTTCTGAAAAAGAAAAGAAAAGAAAAGGAAAAAATAAGGAATTTTTAAATGGGAATAGCAATATTAATATGCAAATGTGCTTATAGATGCACCTTGTCACGTTGATATTTCAGAGGAATAAAGAGAATTCTCTATACCCAAGACTTGAATTAAGTTTCTAGTTAGAAATCATATTGATATGGTATATCTATACATCAATTTCTAAACAAGTTATATCAACGTTGTATTTGGAAACAAATTGATTTCTGAGTTGGTTTCCAATGGAATAATGCACACTTTGTATTAGCATTGTGTATTAAAAAAGGGAACTTGAGCCCAATCATTGTATTTTTCCATTTTTTACACAAAGCTTAGAGTGTGATTTAAATGACACTTTCTAAGCCACCGTTATATATAGAGTATTTCCTATCAAGAGTATTTTTGTTGGGGCCAATTCATAGTCAATTACTCCTACAACCCATACCCATCAGTGGGAAAGAATTTCAGAGGACAAGGGTTGCAATCTCTTTGGTGAACAATTGCTTACTCTATGTGGGGCCTTTGATTTAGTCATTTGTAATGGCTTGACTAGATGGGCAAAGTCCAGTAATTTCACTTGCAATACTTACAATGGAGCAAGTGTGGTAGATTATGTAATTTTCTCACATGGTTTGTGTGAGAAAATGGAAGAACTTTTGGTTGGAGATCGGTTGTGGGATTTGAAATTAGATCACAAGCCAATTATTTATGTTTCTCTTGGATTGGAAAAAAACAATTAGAGTCAAAATTCAACATGTCCAACAAAATCGCCCACAGGGTAGAATTCTTTTGACGCGAGAAAATTGTAATAACTTCAAAATGAAGCTAGAGAGGCTCTTTGAGAAGGAGAAAATTACAATTCACAACCTTCATAGTCATGAATTAACACATTTAATTCAATGCACACTTGCAAAGTGCAAAAGAACAAAAATTAAGAAGTCTGAAACAAATTGCTTTCCGGTTAATGCTTGGTTTGTCGAGAAATGCAAAAAGGAAAGGAGAATGTGGAAAGAGTCAAACAAGGATAACATAAAGCTCAAATCGTACAAGCAGTTATTAAGCAAGAAAAAGGTTGATTTCATGGTTTCAATGATGGAAGAACTAATCTTCCTTGGGAAAAATAATCCCAAATTATTTTGGAAGGAGCTCCAACCGAAAAAGATACAAATTGGAAATAATATTATAGCTTCTAAATGGTTTGACTATGCAAGACAACTCTGTGAGCAGGTTCCCAAGGTTGACCACCCCCCCCCCCCCCCCTGGTCAACATTGATATTGAACTCTACACAGTACAAGAGGTAGTGATGGGTATCAAGAAGTTGGGTGTTGGAAAAGCAAAAGACTTAGCTGAACTCCAAGTAGAATATCTAAAGTGGGGCTCAAAGATTCTTAAACCTCACATTACAAAAATCTTCAACAACATCATACAACAATGGCTCCCCACAGATTGGTCAACTAGTCTAGCGATACCTCTTTTCAAGAGTAGTGACGTTAATAATCCCTCCAATTATAGGACCATCATGATAAACCCTTTGTTTGCAAAGCTATTTGGAGGCATGCTAGAAAAAAAATTAGCAAGTGGGTAGAAGAAAGAGATAAGCGTGCTAAAGGGCAAACAGGTTTTAGACCTAAACATTCCATAGTTGATCATTACATAACTTTAAGGCACATCATTGAAAAAGTTTGGGAGAAAAAGGAAGAAGTCTTTTGTTTCCTTGTTGATTTCAAAAAAGCGTTTGACTCGGTTCCTAGGGATAAACTTTAGCAGAGAATGGAGGAACTTGGGGTTCCTAAACATTTGAGAGCAGCTGTGTATAGGCTGTATGAAGATGTGAAAGTCAAAATTAGAACTTCAGCAAGCATTTCTAAAAGTTTTAGAAGCGATATCGGGGTTAAGCAAGGTTTCCCACTGCCTCTTACCCTTTTTGGTTTATATGTCAACAAGCTTAAAGAGTGGTTAAATTCGCAAGGGGGTGATGGTATCTATTTGTGCAAGTTTGTTATAAGGATTCTTTTATATGCAGATGACCTTATTCTGATTGCTAAATCTGCTCTTGGTTTGCAAGAGCACCTACTATCCCTTGAGCATTTTTGTAGAAGTGTGGGGATGCAAGTCAATATCAACGAAACGAAAGTAGTGGCCTTCTCTAAGAAAAGAAAACATAACCAACATAAGTTCTACTTTGAAGGCAACATTCTAGAAGAAGTTGCAAATTACAAATATCTCAGGATTGACTTCAACAAAAATCTAAACTGGAATGGTTGTAGAAAGAAAAGAATTTTGGGGGGTTGGAAAGCATTTTATGCTTTTCAAAATAGGTGTAGAGAGGCAGAGTTATGGGATTGGAAGACCGCTCAAACCCTTTTTGGGCTTCTAGTGATTCTGGTGATTCTCTATGGTTGTGAACTGTGGGCTAGCAGTACCTCTGACATGCAGTGGAGACAAATTGAGAAAATTCAGAAGTGTTTCATTACCAACAAATTTAAGATTAAAATTGCAGTTCCTTATGGTATCTTGTTAAGTGAAACAGGGACTGCTCCTATTGAAGCAATTGCTATGGTGCGAGTCATAAGGTATTTAAAAAAAATTAAGCAAATGGAAGAGGGTAGATGGCCTAAGGTTGTCTTTAATGATAGATTGTGCAAGAGCAAAAAAACTTGGATGCAGCAAAATAACAAATGGTTTAGTAAATGGGGTATTTGCTTAATCGTGTGTCCCATAAACAACAAAGAGATAAAAGCTTTTGTTATGGAAAAGTTCCACAAATGTACTTGGGATAAGGAGCTAGGAAGAAAGAAAAATTACTATATTGAATTGTTTAATCCCACTCATAATCATCAACCAAAAGCATACATAGAGCCAATATCTCTTGGAGAGCCAAAATTCTTATTGCTCAGTTAAGGACTAACTCTCATCAACTCCGTTGTGAAATAGGGTGTTGGAAAAGGCCAAAGGAAGTGTGGGAGGAAAGGGTATGCATTTTTTGTTCTTCCGGAAAAGTGGAAACAAAAAAACATTTCATTTTAGAATTTGAGGCCTTCAAAGACAACAGGGAAAGTTATGCAGATATGTTGGCAGCTAGCTCTTGGGATAATCTATTTAGCGAGGGGTTTGTTGAGAAGCTGGGAGCATTTATTGTGAAGCTTCACAAAAAATGGTCGAATACATCAAGCAAATGAAGAAGCAATCTGTCCCATAGGTTATCTTTAGAGTCGTGGACATTAAAATAATTTCTTTCTTTCTTTCTTTCTTTCTGACTTAACGCATTGTTTCACAAAATCTATAAGGCCCTTGATTCTTTGTTCATGAACAGTAGCTTGATGATTTCTAATGGATCAGTTCTAGCAGCGGAGGAAACTTGGCCTTGAACCATTCAAAGCATACTTATCTGTAGTGATGTAGAAGAAAAGGAATATCCCTCTCTCAAAAAAGTTGTGCACAATAATTTGCCGCATAGAGCTCGCATCAAGATTTAGAAAAGAACACAATGAAAATTTCTTTAAATCCAAGAGACCTTTACAAGGAATCTCAACCTTATTTGCAGATGACCCATCATAAACTTATGCAAAGGATTGCCTCAACTTGTCATAGAACACTTGGTGAAGAAGTATGAATCTTTGAACAGAAAAGGAGGCCAAATGTGGTCTTCAACACTTTACCACGGGGATCTTTGAGCTTTTGCAATTGACGAATAACTGTGAAAGAAACAAACGAAAACCCTTAGTATATGAAGCTCTATCACAAAGATGGGAACAACCTTATGTTGACTATTGAACTGGCTTCATAGAAAGCTAAGTATGTAGGTTGTCGCTCTTTGAAGATCCCAGCAAGGGATACTAAGTTTCCACCATCACCAATAGTTATATACATTGGAGTTGATTCATCTTGCTCAAACTTAATACGCTCCATCTCTAATGTTATATTTTTTATTAGAGATTTTATAAGACCGCTCATGTGCATGAACATGGCCTGCAAATAATGTTGACTTTGTATTTTATGAACCACGACTCAAACATAGTTCACACACTCTTTCCTTCCCTATAGTGAAAATTGCTATTATTGTAAAGTGCGAAATGCATAAGAATAATAAGCCAGGGAGTTTTCTCTCTATCTACACATTGTAACTCACTCAGCCATACTCACTAAGGAGTATATTTCTCAAATGATGAATAGCTTAATAACATAATGATATGTGATGATGCATGTTTGATTGAATACCAAAGAGGTGAGGTGCTACCAAATGCTTTGTAAGGAACTTGATATCTATGGAAATAAGGCTCAAATGGAACAATTTTCTCAGTTTTGGTCCAAATAGATCCAAGTGTTACTTGACTATTTTTGTTTTAGAATTGTAAAAACCAATGGCTACTTCTGGACTATTCCTTCCAAAAAGATAAAATATTAGTGCAATAAGTCTCTTCATTCTAGCTTGGAATTAACAAGATTTTTTGTGTCACTTCTTAAGAGACTATTCCTGCTAAAATAGTGAACTAGGATGGCCAAAGTGAATTTTACTCAACTGGTTTTGTTTTGCATATAGCATTTTAATTTGGGAGTGAGAAGCCCGCCTAACACAGATAATCTCTACTAGTGTTATGTCCGGAATTTTACTCAACTAGTTTTGTTCTACATATAAAACTTTAATTTTGGAATGAGAAGCCTACCCAATACACAGAAGTACCTTCACATGGAGGACAAATATTTTCCTATTAGGACCACATGCTAATTTTGGAATAAGAAGCCTACCCAATACACAGAAGTACCTTCGCATGGAGGACAAATATTTTCCTATTAGGACCACATGCTTTCCTTGCGTTATTCCTAAACTTGCCTGATTTTATCTGAGGCAACACTACGCCCTAGCAGTGATCCCATAACTTTTATTTGAATTTCTCTATGAAGTTTTCCTTCCTAAGAACGTCATTTGTTTCTAATAAAAAAAAAAATTGGAATGAGCTTTTTCACATGGATCTAAAATAGCATAGATTTAACTGATGCCCAGCGTTCTAGCTGACTGATTTCCTGCTTGAAACTCACTGATTTCCCGCTTGAAAGCCCTATTTACAGCTAACTACATTCTTGACATTACCAACTGCTATAGTTCCTATTTCTAATAAGGAAAACTATTAGTCGAATTGCTTCTTCATGCACTTGTTTTCATCATGAGCTTTGGAATAATAGCCTTAAGCCCTCGAGCCTTGTTAGAATCGTCTGAAGTTCCGGCGAAATAATCTTGCATATGGATGTATTTTGCATACGTTTGCGTAGGTCGAATCTCGATCCAAATCTCGAATTGGATAGGGAACTGAAGCTTGCTCTTCTTCTATTGGATTTGGATCTGTAACTAGTTATGCTAGCTTTTGTGCTTCTAGGTAAATGCATATTTTCGATTGTAGCATGTCTTTGAAGCTCGTATAGGACAGGACCTTCGCGAGGAGTGCAGCTCTTCCTTCAATTCCTGGCCCTGCCTGACTGTTCAAATTCTACATCCACCAATATATCCCTGCCATAAGTGTTCGACCCCTTCTAGTCCAAACCCTACCTCTGAGGGATCGGAATCTGTTGATGAGTTCGTCGAGGATGATAGGGTTATCGTGGATGATCTAGTATCCGAGTTGTCGTGCTTGGCTATTATATACTGCTCCATCCTTCAATATTCTCGAAAGACAATGGCACATTACTAATTGAAATGAAAATGGAACTCAAGCTAGATGCCAAGCCCATCAAGAAGAGACCCTAAAGGCTTAATCCTAAAATAAAGCAAATCTCAATACGCGTTTGGGTCTGCTTCTTAAGAAGCATATACCTAGGATGTTGAAGAAATATTTAGTGAAATTGCAACCTCTGGCCATAGTAATAAAAAGTATGGGATCCAGTTTCACCACCACCCACCACCAATAGAGAAGGTGGCAGAGGCTTCCAGCAACTGCAGATTCAACGGATGGAGTTTCTCCAGTCAAAGAAGCGGTTGTAGTTTTAGTTCAAGATTTAGATCGAGTGTAAGTTCCAGGTGATGCGGAACCAGTGAATGTGCCAGCAAAGGCAAATATGGAAGCAGTTACTACAGAGTCTAGAGCATCTCACCCATTTCCAGATCCATCTCAGAAAATGATTCGGTTGGTTTTTGTGAAAGTGTCCATTAATAGTCTTGAGCAACAATCTTGGTAATAACTAGATTTACATCATTATAGAAAATAATATTGTTTTGATATTATGAATTTATTCTTTTAATGTCCACGAGACTAGTTATAGTTTATGGCATTATTAGTTTTTTTGTTTTTTGTTTTTGGCAATTCAATTTTTTTATTATTCAAATTAATTATGAGCTGACTCAACTTTCTAACAATCCTTTCACTGAAAAGACAATGTCACATAACCGATGTTAATACACTGTTGTAAATGTTTCTAGTGTCTTTGAATGCATCATATTCAAAATGAAATGTTTTGAAAGCATCACATTCAAAATGAAATGTTTTTCCGATTCCACTAACCCGAAAGTGCAAAAAGTACACACCCTCTCTTCCCAAGCTTCTTTAGGTCTTTTTCACCACCTGTTTTGCATTGTAATTGATGTGAAATAGTTCTTGATTAAGCAATAAGAATCTTTGCTCTTCATGGAAAGCTAACTCCAATGTACTCTTTTTGTTGGAGATCACACGTGGGGTTGAATTCTTAAACATAATACTTCTTCTTTCTACCTAACTTTTTTCCCCACATATACTTACAAAACTTCTCCATAACATAACTCTTCAAACCCTTGCTATTTGTGGGACATGCATTGATGTAAATATTCCATTTTTGTGTCTATTTGTTGTTTTGTTTCATCCATGATTTCTTCTTTCACTCATTCCTTCATTTAAGATAACTTTAGGTCATCTACCCCATTTGCTCAATTTTCTGAAGATACCTTATGAGACGCACCATAGCAATTGCTTAGACGGAAGTTGCTCCTATTTCACTCAGCATTATCTCATAAAAAATTGAACTTTTTATTTTAAACTTGCTCATTATCAAGCATTTTTAGATTTTCTCAATTTGCTTCTATTTTGAAACAAGATGCTGCTGCCAACCATTCACATTCTCTTACCCCTGCCCCTACATAGAATACTTAGACAAAAACTTGTTCCTCAACAACTGCCCTTCTTTTTAAATATTCCCAAAAAAAAATGCAAAACTCTGAATAGAACCATAATCAAATAACCTCACGCATTAACTAACCTTAACCCCATTAGAAAGATAATATAAACTCATTGGATATTGCATAATACCATACTCATAATCACTCGCTTAACTAATATTATTGTCATGAACAAGAAATATAGTATTTGTCGCTTCATTCTTTTCATTATATGGTTTACTCGCTTAGCTAATACTATTGTCATGAACGAGAAATATGATATATGTCGCTTCATGCTTTTCATTTTATAGTTTACTCGGTAATGTACTCAAATCATTACTCAATCTGCAACAATCCATTCCATCTACATCGCTTTCCCATCAAACTAATTCGTGATAAATTATACAAAGAAAATTATTAGATTCTCTTTCCAATATTTGTAAATTCGTTTTCAGTCACACTTAATTAAAATCGCATGCCAAAAAATAAACTTGATAAGCAAGGATGTATATATGTACTTATAATGAGTAACCCAATATTTAGTTAGATTGGTAAATTTGTTTTCAATCACACTTAATCAAATTGCATAACCAAAAAAATTTGATAAGCAAGGATGTATAAAATAGTGTGATATAATCTCATATATATATATATAAAAAATAAGTAAGCCAATATTTACTTACATTTATCAATAGTTTATATATATATTTATTTATTTATATGAAAAAACAAACTATTTTTACTATATAATAAAAGAAGAAGTTATATAAATTAAGAGTGATACAATATACTAAGATTTATAGAAGATTTAAAGCCATTGAATATAGAAAATCCAAAAAAATCAGTGAAAACTAACATCTGGAGCATTGTAAACAAGATAAAAAAATGAGGTCCAAAAAATAAAGTATAGAGAGTACATTGAAGTTTGAAACCTCCACATGGCTCATAGACAAAATGGGCCAAAAAGAACAATGTCATAAACATCAATAAAAATAGGGCAAAGGCGGGATCAATAGCTAGCGAAAAAGCAACATATACTCATCTCAGACCAGGAGCAAGAAGTTGACCCTTAGGACAAGAACAAAGGCACGAAATAAGAAAACCAGAGAACACTAAATCCTGCCAAACATTAAACAGCGAAGGCTCTGGAACTACAAACACTAGAGAAATTTTGAGGTAAAAAATGGGCCTAAAAAAAATTGCACAACCAAAATCAACTTTGTAAGAACCAACAATTTAAGATGATGATGTCAACCATGGAGGTTGATTCACCATTCTTGGAGTAAGAAAGTAAGAAGACTAAAAACAAAAAAAACAAAATTTTCAACATGTGCTTTTAACTTATCTCCCTATGGTTTTACTCAAATTTCGAGAAGGAGGACTCATTGGATGCGGAATTTAATTCCTCATCCAAGGAGTACCCATGTTGCACACTTTCCATCGCCTCTGCTACACAGAAAATGAGAAATACATGAAAAATGTGATTGTAATCACATTTTTTCATGTATTTCTCAGTTTTCATGTAGCAAGGTCCATCGAAACTATGCAACATGGATACACCTTAGATGTGGAATTAAATTTTACATCCAAGAAGTGCTCTTGCTTGAAATTTGAGTAAAACTATAGGGAGATAAGTTGAAAATAAGAGTTGGAAAATTAGTTTTTTATTTTTTCCTTCTAAAATTTGATGATATAATCTAATCATGTTTTATTATTTCCACTATAATTATGTATAATATTCCTTAAGACGCCTGGTTTAGACCTCAAAATTTCTCTAATTCAGAGCCATTGATAGAAATTTTGAAGTGGATGACACCAGGCTGTCAAGAAACACTACCTTGGAAAGGGAATCCATCATGCCATTTTTCTCTTTGTAAATGTGATTGAAGGTAATATGTTGAAAGGAATTTTTCAATGCCCAAATTTGTTATTTCCAATGATGTAAGGAGGGTGCGGCCAATGAATTTTGACCACGAATCCATTCTATAACAGAACTAGAATCACCAACAATATGAATTTCATCAAGAGTAAGATAAGGCACACATTTCAACGCTCCCCATAGTGCCATAACCTTTGTCATGTAGTTCGTGCCTGGACCCACACAACCAAAGAAATGAAAAGCATAAGAGGGATCGATAACTAAGTAAACTCCACAACACATTCCCTGTGGAGGCAGCTACATCAAAGAAAGCCACAGGGATAGAGAAATCAATCTCCCTATGTTTAACACATCGAATGTGGGTTATTGGCCTCCATGAACCTGTCTCCGAGAAAAGAAAAAAAAAGAACACAATTCTCAAACAGGTAGATCTCACTTCTTGGAAAATATTCTCAAAAAAGTAATTGTTTTTGTAGCACCAAATACCCTAGAAAATGTAAAGCGGAATCTCCCTATATTCTTTCTACATGGAGCTCCAATTGATCAAACATTGTGCAATGGAAGATCTTTCCACCCCAAGGTTGATATTGAGGGCATTGAAGACCTCTTCCCCAACTAATTTTGGAAATGGAAAATTTAGCAAAAGATTTATCACCTCCTGGCACTCAGCGCCACATAGGGGACATTGACTTGGACCCTGAAATCCCCTATTGAGGAGGTTATCCCAAGTTAGAATTTGATGGTGGATAACAAGCCAACAAAAGAATTTAAGCTTGGATGGAACATCCCACATCCACATGTGTGACAACCAAGAAGCATAGGGGTCTAATGGAACTTGTGAGGAGATGAAAGAGTATTCCTCTTTACAATTGATATTATATAAAATTTGAAGTAATTTATATGAAAGAAAAAGAAAAAGAAAAAAAAATGAAAATTAAAAACTTTTTTATTAAAATGCCTAATTATAAAAATAGTATATTTTGTTTTAAGAACATCTATAATAAAAGGAAATTTCATAACATATTATCTTGTTGTCGCTGCGACAAACACCCTCCAAATTTTTATGTACACTCAAATTTTAGAGCCTATCGTGGATCTTGTGATCAGTTGTTCCATAGTCACTTCTTGGTCAGTTGATGCTTTTTTCTCCCTTCTTGGATTGGAAGTGTCGAAGTCACTTGCTCACACATGCTCAGTCCATAACAAGTTCATAAGTGCATTCTTTACACAAGCTTGTACAAGCATATCACGTTCCATTAAGATTGTGCTTGTGTGATTTCCAATCTATGTCAACAGTCAGTGCGCACTAACAATGATAGTTTCTCACATTCTAGTTACGTTTGTACTTCCATTTCGGTGAGTTTTGAAAATTGTCGCCTTCACACACCTTTGTTTTTATGGGTGTCGTTTTCATGTTTACAGTTGTTGCTTTAGCTTTCCTTGACTCTAGTTATTGTCATTTTCATGTTATCTTTTCTTTGGCATATGTTACTTTCATAGTCATCCACATATCGCAAGAGTCATCTGCACTTTAGCAATTGGCGTCTTTTCTCATGTTAGTGGTCGCACAATGTATATATGATTGTTTTGGTGGTTTTAAGGGGTTATATTTGTGTGAATGAGTTGGTCTAACCATGTAAAAACTAGTCGCACTCATTATCAAAGTTTTAAGCACTATCGCACAAGTGTCGTCACGGTCGCCGCAAAGTGTACCTTTAGTGTCGCACTTGTTGTAAAGTCATCGCAAAGTTGTCACAATGAGGGAAATATGGTGTTAACATGTTCTGGATGCTCTATGTTTTCGTGTCGTCAAAGTGTTTCAAGTGTGTGATCACAATCAAGTCATATCAGTGTTCACATCAATCTCCTATGTCCCACGCTTAGCCATTTTCATAAATTCCCCAGCAACCTAGCCTCATCTGACCTTCCTCAACTGTTCACTGTGTAGTTCCAACCCTCAAGCTACATCCTTGTCCTTTGACACTTCGCAATGCTCATTTCCTGCTTCCCAGGGCTATTGCACTATGCATTTCTAGTGCTCAAGCCCGACCTTACCTCCCAGGATTGCACAATTCATCCAGCCTAGCCTCAAATGTGCATTGTGCAATATCTTGCCTCAAGCTCATCCCTTGAGCTCCTTAGTTTCGCAATTTCATAATGGCCCAGCCTCCTATACCTCCTAGAACTACGCAATTCTCCCAAGCAGTGAAAAACCCACAACCAAGCTCACTGAGTCCAAAAACTGCACAATTTGTCTCCCCAGACATGTATGAAATGCACACTACACAGTTTTCGGGCTCAAGCTTCACCACTCACTCCCTAAGTAGCATAATCACCAGGGCCCATATGTCCTCCAAAATCGTGCAATAGGCTGATCCAGTGCCCATCCCCTCAGCTTGTCACATTTTGATCCTAGATTACACATATTTATTCCTCACTCTAGCCTGAACTATGTATTGTGCGGTCTCAAGGGTCAAGCTTCAACCCTAAACACCTAAGTTGTGCAATTGCACAGTTACTATGCCTCTTTCCCACCTTGTAACCTAATTCTGGCTCAGTCAATGGATAAACATGCACCATATTAGACTAGGCCTTTAATGGAATGATGTTTTCTTGTCATGAGTGGAATGTAGATGCAGGTAATCTATCATGCTATGGAAAGATGATGAAGAAGGATATGGAGAAGGAAGATATGCTAGAAGACACATATGGCGTTGAAGAGATAAGATGATCATAAAGCGAGAATATGAAGGAACATTGAACTGTAACAGAAGATGGAGATCAAGAAAACATGGAAGAATCCTCATCTTCAAGTCAAATAAGAAGAACATGTAACATATTTTAAAGAAGACACAAAGAAAGAAGAAGCAAGAAAGACAACTTGGCACTATCACATCACCATCCAGTTCATGTCATCAGTGTCATGTCATGTCTTGTCACAAATCATCATACACCACATCATTATTGTGGATTATGTAATTACCTATTCAAAATGTATTGTAAAGTGGAAGTCTAAAGGACACATTTAGAATATGAAGAGTCATGTAAGGTTGAAAAGTCATAGGAAGTCAAACAATCATGAGGGTAGTCAAAGAGTCACAAGGAAGTTGAAGCATCACCTCTTGGTTATATATACACCCTCATTATATGGGCAAAGGACTTTTTTCACCTTGGCTCCTCCCGCAAGGCATTAGAGACACAAACTAGTTCTTTTGAGGAGTGAGGAGTGGCTCCAATGCTCCACTATTGGAGCTAGTGATGTTCATTGTATACATGTGTCTTGGAATTTTTACTTTGTAACAGAACCCTTCATGATTGGCACGTTCTTCGTGCATGGATTATGAATATTTGTAACATTATTCTGCGGATGTTTGTATTTCATGTTTTCTTTCATATGCACTAAAGTAGTTAAACTATTTCGATTATTTTAGTACTTACCTTATTGAGAATGTGTTGTAATGGTTGTTATTGTTGTCCCATCCTTGTGGAATATTCCATAGGATGCTAGATAGATATTTCTCATTGATTGGTTGTAATGACTATCACATCTTTTGTGGACTGTTTCATTGAATGTTAGACGGATCCCTCTTGTTTGCATGTGTCTCTTCTTGGGTGGTACCATTACCTCTCTCTTAGAGGTTCGCCTTACTCTTTCACTCCACAGTAGAAGAACTTTGAAACACCTATAACTGAACACTCACCAGGCACACCTTCTTTCTTTTTGAAGGCACCACGCGTTCTTCTCTTGCTGACAGTTAGAACCAAGGCAAATCAATAAGAATACATGGCAACCGGGCCAATATTCCGAATGGAGCTCCTACTCCAAGCAATGTGGGTTCTAATTGGGACCTCACATCAGGGAGACCCCTTGGTTAACGTATTTCTGGAACTGTCAACAATGGTGCTAGAAGGAGGGCCAAATGACAAGTTGAGCTCGTTGGATCTATTTTGAACTTCTTATCCAAAATGGCTCATCCTCAAATCTTACTCTCGTTCTGTTTCTCTAATTTATCCATTTATCAATTTTCAATCCTCGATGAGCCTCTCTATCACTTGTCGCAGTTGAAATTTGATGATAAGGATGGAACATCTATAACCAAGCACATTTCTAATTTTCTTAAATTTTATGAATCTTATGAAATCGATGATGAAGTGTTTGCTTGTGTGCTTTTCTTCCTCACCCTTGAAGGTCATGTTAATCTATGGTTCCATACGTTGTCACCTGCTTCCATTCATTCTCTTCATCATTTCCTTAGGGAACTTCATCAAGCCTTTGATAGGTCTAATTATTGATATGCTTGTAAAAGAATCAATCACTTAAGAGTGAAGCCTAATGAATCAGCTGAGGATTTTTCGGATCGATTCCTTCACCTTTGTTATGAATTTCCTAAAGAAGATATGGATCGGGATTTCTTAAAATGAGATTTTGACCACTTGGTTCTTATCTCTTTACATGATGAACATGAACCCCCTAATTTTCCTACTTCCCCAATTCTTGTGAATCATGAGGCACCTCTAATTTCAGAGGAGCAATTTACTGCTCCTTTTGTTCTTTGTCGTCCTCCTTTTCCATTTCTGATGAGGGTGCCTTGGTGTGATGGTAATAAAGGTGGAAAATCTATAGATCAAATTCCTAATCCATCTTCTCATTCTTCTTTCGTTTCTCATGACTTAGATTAAATGGAGGAAATCCCAAAATGGCTCATTAAGTCCATGGTGAAGACTAACTTCCCCATTCCGCAACATGATGTCACTATTCACAACTCCAGTCCCCAATTTGATCTAGATTTTTGTTATCCGCTATCATCTACATGCCATGACTCTTTGTATTGTGATCCTCCTGAACAATATGTTCCACCAACTAGTTTTTCACACTCTCTTGATTTTTGAGTTGTTGGTTCAAATTGCGATTAGGTACAAGGCAGTCACTTTACTCAAGAAGAGGAGCATGAATTTGAAGATGCTTTCAATATTTCTTCTATTTTCCAAAATCCTCCAGTTAAATATTATGTGCTTCCATTCTTAGAGGATTTTCAATCTAATAATCTCGATAGTGAATCAAATGTAATTAATTCTTTTGATTAATCTGTAGCATTGGGTGAAAATCATTCTATTGGTGACAATTTTGTTGATGTAATCAATGACGAACTTTCCAAATGCATCATCTGATCTTCTAGTTTCTCACGAAGACTTTACTTTAGATCTAGAATATAATTTGGTCAAAGAATATTTCCCTATAAAAACTTCCTCTTCATCTCATTATCCCTTATGCTCTACTATTTGCAATGCATCTACTTGCAACAAAGATAATCCATGTTCTCCAAGTTCTTCATCTGATGAGCTAACTTCTCAATTGACACAAGGTGGTGATATTACCCATGATGAAAATGAAAACAATCAAATCATTGAGTACTCTTTCCATCCCTCATCATATCTTCTCTCGCATGAAGACAACTCTTCAAACCAACTTGCTCATGAAATTTTTTCAATTCATGTATCTTCGTATTTGCGATTAGATGAATCTTTCAACTTGAGTAATTTGGTTGTTGAAGTTGAAAAATGTGATCAAATCAGTGACAGAGATGGCTACCACCCGGTTGATAGTGATCTCATCAAAATCAGTGAAAATAATTATTCTCACGCCATGCATGATTTGGTTCAATCTTCGGAATGCGATTTTACAATCCTTGAAAGCTATGGGACTTTCCAGGGAGTCAAGGCACTTCAACTTCCATTGATGGTTATGTCAGGATCTCCTAACTTTGGAAAGACCCCTGAACTAAGTCAAGTCTAGTTTTATTTGCAAAACTCTTCCTTTTGCATGGTTTCACTCGATGTAAATTTATTCTTGACATATATTTGGCATTGTTGATATGATTTCAAAATTTCAAGATTCAATTTATGGTCAGATTCAAGTTTCTATCTCAAACAATCCATCTTCATGCAAATCTCTTGTATCGAACTCGGGTTTAGAATGTATATCTCTCACAGAATCATGGAACTACATAGTTGATTATTCTAAAAATTATCTTTGGCCGAAGGAGTCATACCTGTCACACTTTTTTGAAAACAATCAGTTCCTGATCCTTCTTGTGAATATTTTGATGCTAATATTTTTCTTCATCGCACCTGAAATCCTCTTAAGAGTCAGTGAATACATTGATTATTTGATGAATCAAGTTCTTATTCACTTGTTTCACACTAACTAGTTTCATGTGTTTGTTATACTAACATTCCTTTTTACTCCTTTCAGTGATTACAATGCTAGTGCAGTGTGTAACGAGTTACAAGAAAATGGTTTGTTATACTCGTCATGTGAGGAATATGATTCTATTATGCAAAGAATTTGCAATATTGTTCAAAATGGTTTATCTTTGGTAATTATAAGTTGGGAATCTTATTCTTTCATCAACTTATCTAATCGTGATTCTATTTTTTATGACCGTCATTCAACTTACTATTTTCCCATCAACATATCCAATGACAATCATTTTACATCCTTTGATTTTCATGATTTAACATCTCACTATCTAGGTACTTGTCAAGTAGTTGAAGCACTTCCACACTTGTAGATGGTTATGTAAATTTATCATTGTCCTGATACACCTATTGAATATGATCATATCTATTTTCCCTCTCGAGATTGTCATTGTAATCCCGTGCCGCTAAATGAGAATTCATCTTTTCAAATATTTCAGGGTTTTCAAGAGGATTGTCACGAATTGTACAATCCAATCGCTAAATGGTTGGGGAAAACTTACCTAGCAAGCTTCCACACAAATAACAAGTTTCGACCTTTCCTCATTCTTGTTAAAGGGTTCGGTGTAGATGAAGACAGATTCGAGGAAGTTTTTGAGGGTTTTTGAATGATGGTTCTCGTCAAAAGGGTAAGAGTGTAAACTGGTTAGAAGTAGTGACTATGGCCTATCTTTATGTTCACAAGTGAGACCTTTTTGATTTTTGGGCAATCTATTCAAGTTCTTATTTTTTCTGTTACACATTACTTTATATCTGTTTTAATCGGTCGTATATTTTTCATTACGGGTCAGGAACAACTATGGGCTTCATTGTAAATTTCATTATACGTGACCCCGACCTTCTAGCTATTAAGTTAGGAGTAGGATAAGCTACATCCTAGTTTTCCCTCTCTTACACTCATCTTGTGCTTGTTCTCTTTAGATTCTCTTGTCTTCTTACTTATGCCTTGCATTATGTCTTGTTTTAGCCTCTTTTTATTATGCTTCAACTTTTATTTCTTATTGTATTGTCTCTTTTCTTTTTTGTTCCACCAGTAAGACCTTGCATGGAGATGATTTGTTGGCCCAAAAGGGAATGTGGCAAAATAGAAAAGGTATTTGTAACACTGCAACATTTGGCTAAATATATTTCCTTCTTCCTTGTCTGGGTTACATATTTTAGTCAATGATGTTCCGATGGAAAATATGATCCTTATGTTAAGAGAGCCTTGTGTCAAACCATGACCTCCATGTTTATTCTAGAAACCTCATGCCCACACTCAGGTCTTTATGTTTCAATGTTTTCAGGCTGGTCCAATCATGTAGAGAAAGACAAGGGGAAAATCTAAATGGGAAAAACAATATCAGATTTCTTATATATGCTTCTTTGAAGGGACACCCTCTCATGCTCTCAATAAGTCATAATCCCTCTTCTGCCCATAAAATAAATAAGTGTTGATGCACATTCCTATATAAATAAATAAACAAAGTTGAAAGAAAAGAAAGTCTTCCTGCGTAGATAGGTGAAGTAAGCAACTTCATTGGGGTACTTTCCAAGCTTGTTGGTAGCGGAGCAATGTTTGTGTCCCTGAAGTGACTCCATCGGGGTACTGTCGAGGCCTGCTGGCGGCCAAGCAATACCAAAGATGAAAAAACTACACTCTTAAAATATAAAGTTCACGAACTTCATTACCCTATCCTGATTTGAAACATTGTGTGATCGCTAATCGTATATTTTTTTTTAACCGAGTAAAGGAATGAAAGGGGTTATGTTTATGCATAGGGTAAGTGGGGAAGCCATGGTAATCTGAAGGATGAATCAATAATTCCTGAAGAACTATACCTTGCACAAAAGAATTGACCAAGGAAGAGAAGTTGGAGTTCTACCAGTGTGTCACCAAGTGTTGTCACTGCGACAAGCACCCTGCAAAATTTTGTGTACACTCGAATTTTGGAGCCTACTATGGATCTTGTGATAGGTCATTCCATAGTCACTTATTGGTCAGTTGACACTTTGAGCTCCCTTTTTGGATTGGAAGTGTCGAAGTCACTTGCTCACACATTCTGAGTCTGCAACAAGTTCATGAGCGCATTATTTATGCAATATTGGACAAACATAGCATGTTTCTTCAATATTATGTCTGTGCAATGTCAAATCTATGTCAACAGACAGTGTGCACTGACAATGACAGTTTCTCACATTCTAGTTGCGTTTGACTTCCATTTTGGTGAGTTTTGCAAATTGTCGCCTTCGTGCACCTTTGTTTTCACGAGTTTCATTTTCATGTTTTCAGATGTCTCTTCCACTTTCCTTCACTCTAATTAGTGTCATTTTCATGTTATCTTTTCTCTGGCATGTGTTACTTTCACAGTCGTCCACATATAGCAAGAGTCATTTGTACTTTAGAAATTGGCATATTCTTTCATGTTAGTTGTCGCGCAATGTATGTATGTTTCTTCTGGTGGTTTCAAGGGGTTATGTTTGTTTGAATGAGTTTTTAAACCATGTAAACATCATTTTCACTCATTCTAGTGTCGTTACGGTCATCACAAAGTGTACCTTTAGTGTTGCACTTGTCATAAAGTCGTCTCAAAGTTGTTGCATTAAGGGAAATATGTTTTTAACATGTTCCAAATGATCTATTTTTTTGTGTCAACAAATTGTTTCAAGTGTGTGATCACAGTCAAGTCATATCACTATTCACATTAGACTATTCGGTCCCACACTTAGCCATTTTCAGAAATTCCCCAGCAGCCTAGCCTCATCTAGCTTTCCTCAACTACGCACTACATAGTTCCGACCCTCAAGTTGCATCCTTGTCCCTTGACATTGCATAATGCACATTTTATGCTTCCTAGGATTGATGCACTACGCAGTTCCAATGTTCAAACCCGACCTTGTCTCCCCAAATTGCGCAATTCATCTCCCCATCCTGACCTCAACTATGCACTGTTAAATCTCTAGCCTTAATCTCATCCCTTGAGCTCCTGAGTTGTGAAATTGTGTAATGGCCCAGCCTCCTCTTCCTCTCAGAACTGTGCATTTCTCCCAAGTATTGTAAAACCCCACAACCAAGTGCACTGAGTCTAGAAACTCCGCAGTTTATCTCCCCAATCCTGCCTAAATTATGCACTCTATAGTATTAGGGCTCAAGCTTCACTAATGACTCCCTAAGTTGTGAAATTTTTCAATCACCTGGGCTCATTTATCCTCCGAAACTGTGCAATAGGATGATCCAATGCCAATCCCCTTAGCCTATCACACTGAGCTCCCAAATTGTGTAAATTTCTTCCTCAATTCATTCTGAATTGTGCATTACATAGTCTCAAGGCTCAAGCTTCACCCCTGACTGCCTGAGCTACATAATTGCATAGTTAATGAGCCTCTTTCTCAGCCTATCACCTGGTTTTGTCTTAGTCAGTGGATCAATATGCACCATACTAGACTAGGGGTTTAGCAGACTGATGTCATCCTATCATGAGTGGATTGCAGATGTAGGTACTATATCATGCTATTGAAATATTATGAAGAAGGATATAGAGAAGGAGGATATGTTGGAAGACACATATGGATTTGAAGAGATAAGATGATCATCATGCGAGAAGATGAAGGAACACTGAACTCTAACAGAAGATGAATATCAAGATCACATGGAAGACTCCTCATCTTCAAGTCATCAGGAGGAGAAAGATGAAGAACATGTATCATATTTTCAAGAAGACAGAAAGAAAGAAGTAGTAAGAAGGACAACTTGTCATTGTAACATCATCATGCATTTCATGTCATCAGTGTCATGCCATGTCCTGTCATAAGTCATCATATGCCACATCATTATTGTGGACTATGTAATTACCTATTCGAAATGTATTGTAAAGTGGAAGTCAAAAGGACACATTCAAAATATGAAGAGTCATGTAAGGCTGAAAAGCCATAGGAAGTCCAATAGTCATGAGGTTAGTCAAAGAGTCACAAGGAAGGTGAATCATCACCTCTTGGTTAGATATACACCCTCATTGTATGGGCAAAAGACTTTTTCACTTTGGCTCCTCTCGCAAGGCATTACAGATACAAACTAGTTATTTTGAGGAGCAAGGAGTGGCTCCAACACTCCACCATTGAAGCCAGTGATGTTCACTATATACGTGTGTCTTGAAACTTTTACTTAATAATAGAAGCCTTCATGGCCGATACGTTCTTCATGCATGGATTATGAATATTTGTAACATTATTCTGTGGATGTTTGTATTTCATGTTTTCTTTAATCTATGCTAAAGTAGTTGAACTATTTCGGTTATTTTAGTAATTTCCGTATTGAGAATGTGTTGTAATGGTTGTTATTGATGTCCTATCCTTATCTACTGTTCCACAAGATGCTAGACAGATATTTCTCATTGATGGTTATAATGACTGTCACATCTTTTGTGGACTATTTCACTAGATGTTAGATGGATCCCTCTTGCTTGCATGTGTCTCTTCTTGGATGGTACTAATACCTCTCTCTCAGAGGCTCACTTTACTATTTTCCTCCAAATTAGTAGAACTTTCACACACCTACAACCGAACACTCACTAGGCACACCTTCTTGCTTTTCGAAGGCACCACACATTCCTCTCTTGCTGACAATTAGAGCCAAGATAAATCTATAAGAATACATGGAAATCAAGTTGATATTCCAGATGGGGCTCCTACTCCAAACGGTGTGTGGTCTAATTGGGACTTCACATTGGGGAGACCCCTTGGTTGACGAATTTCCAACAATGTCAACATATCTTATAAAAATAACATCTCAACTCAAATTTCAAAGTTTCAAATAGATCTTGTCATCATCATTATATAGGCCTATGGAATTATTCAATTAGTAGATTTTGTTGTGTTGAGTACATAGAAGCCTCTATTAGAATTGGTTTAATTTACCCCTTTATTTTTCACTTAAGTGTATGAGGATGGGGTATATATATATATAACAAAATCAAGTACTTACGTAGTCCAGGATGATATGTAGGGGTTTCAAAGGTCTAAGGATCTACATATTGTGTTGTGAAGCAAATGAAGGTGGAGGCGTAAATCAACTCTACAAATTTATGGGAATAATTGATGGTAGAATCTTGCGACAAATATTTCATGGAGAAAATAGCATTAAAAAAGCTTCAAGTAATCTGTTTGGTGGTGGCTTGGGGTATTTGGGTGGAATGTAATAGAAGTGTATTCGAGGGAAAGCATAGAATTCCTTATATGGTGACTATACATGCATTATCATGGATCAATCCTCATATGGGAAATTATTCTCATTTGGTGGGATGAAACTTTGAGGATCTAACCATTAACCATTCTCATATGCGGGACTTCCTTGATGGAGCCATCACAAAGAGTAGGTTAGCATTGTGGGAGGTTTTGCATTATTTCTCTCTAACAAACATAGTATTCATGGTAAATAAAATATTGGGACAAAATCTAATACAATGGATGATATCAATGATTTATTGTTTTTACTCTAAACTAAAAATACAAAGAATATCCAAAGTTTTTAGGTTTGCAAGGATTCATCCCTAGTTGTTTAGAGAGTTTTCGGCGTAATCACATAGATATTCTTTTGTCGACGTGTTTCGAACCAACAAGTGTGGTTCATCGTCAGGACAAGTTGAAGAACCAATCCAGCTTAGCTTGTTAAATAGTATGTGCAGATATTCCAACGGCTAATTTTGACCTAATGACCCGAGTCAAACCAATAATAACCAGGTTATATTTAATTATTATTATTATTCTCATAAATTAGTTAAATTCGGTAAATTATATAATAAAAGAACTAAATAAATGTGTATAAATAACCAAAACCTAGCTAATTCAAATTAAAATAATATCATTGGTATATCATAATAATATTTTTAATTTATCATTAGAAACTAAATTAATAAAATATAATTTAAATAATTTATCATTCCAACAAATAAAAGAATTCAATTGTTAACCTAATTAAATTAATAAATGTCTAACTAATCCAAATTAAAATATTATCATTGGTACAAGGCATATTTATTTAGTAATATTTTTATTTATCCTTTTAATATGATGGTCATTAATACAACTTTTTTCCAATTAATTTAATAATTTACATTTTTTATAATCCAAATTTATTTAATAATTTATTATTCCACCAATATTATTAACAAATACTTAGTCAAATAAATACTAATCTTGATAAATTAAATTACTCTTATTTATGGAAACTCGTTAAATTAGGTAAATTTATACTTAACGTATTTATTTATTTGTTAATGAACTTGCTTCAAACTAAATTAATATTATAGGTACATTATATATTTATTTAATGATAATATTATTTAAATCTAATGGCCCATAATTTATATCTTCTATCCAAGAGGTAATTTTGTAATTAATTTAATAATCTATATTTATTAAGAAATCTATATTTATTTAAATAATAAAATATAATTCCAATAATATTCTTCAAGTAACCAAGTTAATAGGAAGATATTACATATAGAGGTTTGGGTTCATAATCAATATTATAATTCTAAAGGAATAGTAGAAATTGAATATGAAAGGAGAACCAAAAAACACCAAACAACAAATTAATAACTATAATAACTCAGTTTAATTGAAACCTAATAATAGCCTAAAGGAAATAAGGTTAATATGCATAATAATAAGACTAAACCATTAGATATCATTTTGGGATTCAACTGCGTTAAGTAAGTCATTCAAACGTATGACCATTTCCATGAGAGGTAGTCGTAACTGACTAATTTCTCATGATTTTTGAATAGTTCACTTAGCACTCATTGCATCGGGTGATGCTCACAGGGGTGAAGAAGTGGGATTGAAACTAGTGAAATGTGGAGAACGAATCACATAGCATCAATCATCACTTCCGGGGCTTGCACACGGTAACCAGGACTTCCCAGGAGGTCACCCATCCCAAATCTCTTCTGGCTCAAGCGCGCTTAACTGTGGAGTTTTTCCCCGCAATCAAGCCCACTTAGCTTGCTACCCCATTTGCAAAACCTTAGCAAGTATTG
>APFE030435283.1:192703-236126 GCA_000404065.3 Pinus taeda | reverse complement strand
AGGTATGCCCCTTTCACCCTAGAGGTAGTTATCTATAGCATAACCGGTTGTATGTGTGTGTGTTTCTTAACTTAGATAATCTTCCGTCTGCTAAGGTTTCACCCAAGAACCTTAGGGGAGAATTTCCCGCAACAATCATCAAACCAGAAAACATATATTTTGGTGGAAATAGAATATGTCACCAAGTAGGTTGAAGCACGGGCATTGCCAAGAGCTACAGAGGATTCTGTCATACAGTTCCTGTTCCATCTATTTGTACGTTATGGCCTTCCAAGAGAGATAATTATAGATGGTGGACCACAGTTTGCTGGGAACAAAATAGCTGCAAAACTCAACAACTATCATGTCTAGCATAAAATCACTACTCCATACCATCCACAGGCAAATGGGCAGGTAGAAAGCAGCCAGAGGAGTTCTGGGATGGGTGACCTCCTGGGAAGTCCTGGTTACCGGGTGCAAGCCCCGGAAGTGATGATTGATGCTATGTGATTCGTTCTCCACATTTCACTAGTTTCAATCCCACTTCTTCACCCCTGTGAGCATCACCCGATGCAATGAGTGCTAAGTGCACTATTCAAAAATCATGAGAAATTAGTCAGTTACGACTATCTCCATGGAAATGGTCATACGTGAATGATTTACTTAACGCAGTTGAATCCCAAAATGATATCTAATATAATGCACTGCGTAAACCCCCATACTTAAATTCAAAAAGAGTCAAGGGATCTCTACTTGAATGGTTCATGAGGCACAATACTTGCTAAGGGTTTGCAAATGGGGTAGCAAGCTAAGTGGGCTTGATTGTGGGAAAAACTCCACAGTTAAGCGCGCTTGAGCCAGAGGAGTTCTGGGATGGGTGACCTCCTGGGAAGTCCTGGTTACCGGGTGCAAGCCCCGGAAGTGATGATTGATGCTATGTGATTCGTTCTCCACATTTCACTAGTTTCAATCCCACTTCTTCACCCCTGTGAGCATCACCCGTGCAATGAATGCTAAGTGAACTATTCAAAAATCATGAGAAATTAGTCAGTTACGACTACCTCTCATGGAAATGGTCATACGTTTGAATGAATTACTTAACGCAGTTGAATCCCAAAATGGTATCTAATATAATGCATTGCGTAATCCCCCATACTTAAAGACTAAACCATACTCATACTATAGGGATTAAAGGGGAAAAAACACAGGAAAAGGGACCAACCACCGAAAACAACTCTTAAGGAGAGGGAAGAAACCTAAGACCTGAGGAGGCTAGGAAGACAGGGCTAGGACCCAGCAACTACTAATCTTCCAGCCATCATCCCTATTTAGATTATTCGGCCTTATTAATTTGTTGTTTGGTGTTTTTTGGTTCTCCTTTCATATTCAATTTCTACTATTCCTTTAGAATTATAATATTGATTATGAACCCAAACCTCTATATGTAATATCTTCCTATAGTTATCATGGAACTACAATGTAAGGTAAACCCTAGGCTATGAGCTCTGCACCCTGCAGCCAATGCTCAGTCCTGCGCCTCTGTGCCATCAGACATTCTCAGTGCATCATTCATCTCAGAAACGTTAGCAGTTACGGTTTTGGCTTCTACCAGGCATCACGTCATGTCCTCCCTGGTGGGAGGGGCAGGATCTCATGCCCCCCCTCCTGCAAATGAGCGGCAAGTGAACGGCGGCGCTCCCGTGATCTCCACGCCTCCACCTGGTTCATTTCCAGATCAAGGTCAAAGCTCTGAACAGCCTGACATATCAGTACAACATACAGACACGGAAGGAGAAGAGAATAATACTCCAAGGGCGTCACAGCCAAAGGCGACATCGGCAACTTGCATCCCAAAAGTGACAGAAAGAATCAAAGTTGAGCTACCCAGCCATAGAATCAATGGCGAAATACAATACATGAAAGATCATGCACTCATTGGAAAATTTCTCGGCTTCTGGCCAACGGAAAAAGCCTTATACAGATGGATTGCCTCCAAATGGAAACCCAAAGGGCAAGTTTCGTTGTTACTAGGCCCCAAAGGCTTCTTTACTGCTGTATTCAACTGCCTGGAGGATAAAATCAAAGTATTTGAAGGAGGCCCCTACTTCTTCAACTCAGCTGGTGTCTTCCTGCGAGACTGGAAACCCAGGTTCAATCCTGATACAGAAGATCTCAGTCAGGCTCCAGTTTGGATTCGCATGTATTCCCTCCCCTCGGAGTACTGGAGAGAAGAAACTCTGAAGGATATCGGAGATCGCATTGGCACCTTCATAAAAGTTGCAGAGGAAACCAAGAATAGAAGATTCACCTCATATGCCAGGATCTGCGTCTAGATGCATCTAAAGAAGACCCTCGCAGACTCTGTAAGTCTTTATCACGATGACTTTGAATGGATTCAACCTCTTGATTATGAACATATCCCGTTCCGCTGCTGTAAATGCCATGAACATGGTCATCTGTTTAGGGATTGTCCTCTGACCACCCAGCTCAAATCTTCTGCTAACGAGGTTAATAAAGACTCTGAGGGTTTCATTAAAGTGCCCACTCGACGCAGACATACCAAAAAACATGTTGTTGCTCCCTCTAGCCCCAAGAAGGCTGCCTCCCAGAATAGATTTCAAGTCCTTTCCCCTCAAGATCCCTCTTCCTCTAAGCCGAATGAATCTCAGGCCACTCCTCTGCCACCTTCATCATCTCAGGACCTCAAAAACCCCATGGATCCTTCCTCTTCGGCGCCCTTCAGTGCTCCTCTTGACTCGAATCCAAAAATGCCAGCTATAGACGCTGACATGCAACCCTCAGCCATGGATCTCGACACAGCTCTAGCCCTCAGTTTGCAAGAGGGGGTCACAGAAGATCTTCAGAGTATCCCCATTAACATGGAGGAAGATCAAGAGAATGTAAGTCTAGATGGACTAGATATACTCAAACTTGAAGATGCCTGCAAGCAAAAAGAATATAATTCAACCCCCCCTTGGGAAATAGACAGATTAGAAGGAGTCCTAATCAAAGCTCAGCACAACAAATGCCTTGGAATACAGGCAGGTAGTCCATGGGATGGCAAGAAAATCTTAAAAGAAACAAAGAAGAGAGGGCACAAAACTGATCTGCAGAGAACTATCATTCTAGGAGAAATACTTATGGAATCAGGGAGATTCCCGAAGTTGACAAATTTTTATAAGCCCCACCCCCATAGTTCCTCATGAAGCTCATCTCCTAGAACATGCGTGGGCTCAACAGCCCCTCAAAACACAGAATGTTAAAAAATATGATACAGTTAGAAAAACCAGTTGTGGTCTTCCTAGGAGAAACAAAAAGCATTAGCACTGCTCTCGAAAAGATCCTCCACAAATCTTGGAGTGGTAGTCGATCAGTCTCAGTGGATGCAGTAGGAGCTTCGGGTGGGCTCTCCATAGTATGGAACCCGCAGATTCTTATGCTTCAAGATTTCCATGCTACTCACCATTTCATTCAAGCCAATTTTCATCTTATTGGAACGGATATACACGGGCTCCTCACCAATACTTACTTCCCGCAAGATATGAATCACAAGCTAGAAGTGCTGGACGCGTTAACAGATTTGAACTCTACCAGACAATTCCCCTTGTGGATCAGTGGGGGTGATTTCAATCTAATCACTCATCTAGGGGAAAAAAAGGAGGGCGCATGAAGCTGGAAGATGACAGTGCAGGATTCAAAGACTTCATTCGAAGTAATCAGCTCATAGATATACAAACATCCAATGGAACTTTCACATGGACGAACAAGCGCAGGAGAGTACATAATATTGCCTCTCGACTTGACCGCTTTCTCATCTCAGATAACGCTATTCACCTAGGCGGAGACTTTCACGCCTCCATCTTACCTCAGGGGGGATCAGATCATTGGCCCATAATGTTGCAATGGACAAGACCGGGAAAACACTGCAATCGACCTTTTAGATTTGAAGCCTTCTGGTCCAGTCATCCCAATTTCAAAGAGGTGGTCCACGCGGCATGGAAGTCCTTCTCACCCCCAGAAGGTGCGAAGATGTTCAAATTCCAATAGAAACTCAGACACCTCAAGTAAGTGCTGAAGGTCTGGAATAAAACCCAATTCGGGAATCACGGAATCCAGGCAAAAACTTGAGCAGGAAATGAGCACTCTTCAGCAAGCCATCATCCTAGAGGGCAGAACAGAAGAATTGGCAAACAAGGAGCAATCCCTATGGACAACATTAGAAGCTAGAAGATTACAAGAGGAAATCCTCTAGCGCCAAAAATCTAGAATAAGATGGCTTAAAGAAGGGGAAAAAAATACAAAATTCTTCCATCGTTCTACTATTCAACGACGAATGCATAACAACATTGCTTTCATTAATAACAGTCAAGGGGAGAAATTAGAAAAGCATGAAGACATGGAAAAAGAACTCAGGGATTACTTTCAGGAAGCGCTCAAGGAACAAACTAGGATCAGAACAGCAGCTATCCGAGAGGTTACTAGGCACATCCCCAAGCTCATCACGGAAGAACACAACCAAAATTTACTACAACCGGTTACAAAGCAAGAGGTGGAGGAAGCAATGGCGCGGCTAAAAGATGGTAAGGCTCCTAGACCTGATGGCTTTACCTCAATTTTTTTTCATGATTTCTGGGAACTCATAAGTACAGAGGTCTGGGAACTGGTGGAAGAATCTAGCTCCATGCATTGGCTCCTACCCTCCCTCAACTCCACATTCATTGCTCTAGTTCCCAAAGGGGAAGAAGCAAATACGCCTGACAAATTCAGGCCCATTGCCCTCTGTAATGTTATATATAAACTTATCTCCAAAGTGGTGGCAAACCGGCTCAAACCTCTTCTGCCTCTTCTCGTCCTTCCGGAACAAACGGGATACGTCGAAGGGCGCCAGATCATGGATGGTATCATCCTTTCAAATGAGGTTCTCCATTCCCTAAAAATCCTAAAAAAACTAGGCATGATAATGAAGCTTGATCTCTCCAAGGCTTTTGACAAGCTCAGTTGGGAGTATATCCAGCAGACATTGCTAGCCTTTGGCTTTAATGCAATCTGGACTCGATGGATTATGAGCCTCATCTCATCTCCTTGCTTCTCCGTTCTTCTCAATGGCTCGCCGTCTTTGCCTTTCCGCTCATCGCGTGACATTCGGCAAGGGGACCCCCTCTCCCCCTTCATCTTTGTCCTAATGGCGGAAGGGCTCAGTCGTCTTATTCATCATGCTGTTTCATCTCAGACAATCAAAGGCATAGCGCTTCACGGACTCTCCCCTTTATCCCATCAACAGTTTGTTGACGACACAATGCTCTTTGGTCATCCTTCATCTTCCGAAGCCAAATCCTTCAAAGCCTTGCTTGAGCTGTTCTCTGAAGCCTCAGGCACCTCAATCAATGCATCCAAATCCCAGCTCTTCTTTTTCAACACCCCTGTCTCCATTCAAAGGAATGTCGCACGCATCCTTGGATTTACCATTGCCGCGCTCCCGTCCAAATATTTGGGTGCCCCACTAATGGTTTCTGCTCTCAAGCATGCGTCTTGGCGAACGCTTCTGGACAAGCTGGAAGCCAGACTCTCCTCCTGGACTTACAGATCGCTCAATACAGCTAGTCGACTTATCATGATTAAAATCGTGCTCCAGGCTATGCCTCTTTACCTCTTTTCCATATTAGCCGCTCCCAAGTGGGTCCTCAAAGCCATTCGTAATCTTCAGAGGAACTTTCTATGGGGATCAACAGGTCTCAACAGAAAATGGGCCCTAGTTAAATGGTCAGAAGTATGCCAACTAAAATCCAACGGAGGACTAGGCCTTAGGGATCCCTTGCAAAGTAATCATACCATGGGAGCGAAAGTTTGGTGGAACTGGCTTGTAAAACCTCACATTCCTTGGGAAAAACTCTTGCAATCCAAATACGCGCCTGGCAGTCAATGGGAGGATCTAATTAGAATCAGTCCAAGCATCTCAGGCTCCATGATCTGGAATGCGGCTAAACTTCATAGTGCCTTCATCCAGGAGTACAGTTTCTGGGAAGTTCATTCGGGAGACTCGGCGCGTTTTTGGGAGGATTCGTGGTAGCAAATCCCAAAGCTTGCCTCAATCTTCCACAAACCCCTCTGGCAGACATATATGCAGCGCAACAATCTTGTTAGCATCTCCCAGTTCTGGCAACAGCAAGGAAATAAAGATTATCAATAGTGGAAGCCAGCTAGTTCTTGGCAACCGGAATGGCAAGGAGAGACCCACGCAGACATTGAGGAAGAACTGAGTCACAGGAAAATCAAGCAGTCAAACAAGCAGGACAAACTGAGGTGGGGAAACTCAACAAAAGGAATCTTCACTACGAAAGAGGCATATATTTTACGGTATGCTCAAAGACAAAATGACAAAGATCCGCTATGGAATAACATATGGCAGTCCAAACTTTAGCCCAAGGTCTCTACTTTCCTATGGCTCTTAAGCAAAAAGCGCATCCTCACCTGGGACAATTTGCAAAGAAGGGGATTTATTGGGCCCTCAAGATGTCCAAACTGCTCACTCCAATCGGAAACCATTCTGCACCTCATGGAGACTTGCCCCCTCGTAGCTCAACTCTAGGATCAAATTGACGGATGCAACCAAAGAATAGGACACCGTCAGGGAGACATCGCAAACTTGTTGAGAACCTGGCCCAAGCTGCCGTATAAAAGCCCTCTTCTGAATTCTCTGTGGACTATCATCCCAGGATTCCTTTACTGGTCCCTCTGGAAGGAAAGGAATAACAGAGTCTTCAACAATAAGAATCACCCTTTTGACATTCTCTGGCTACTCTTCAAGCAAAACATTCAAGAAACCTTGGCGCTTCGATCATGGCAAGAAACAGATTCGCCTTCCTCCCCTCAAGAGCAACTCATATGGAAATCATGGGATCTCCACCTATATTGCGCTCCCTCTGCTCCCTCCAGATCATCTCCCAAGCTTGTCTCCCCTGTGCATTGGACCCCCCCAATCTCATCATCATTCAAACTGAATTTCGATGGCGCAGCCAAAGGAAATCCAAGACCAGCTGGATACGGCGATGTTATTAGAAACGATAAAGGTATAGTTCAGCACATTTTCTTTGGCTCCATAGGCAACGATACTAACAATGTTGCAGAACTGGAAGGCCTATGGAAAGGCATATGTGTAGCCGATCAACAAGGGTACTATCCACTAGTAGCAGAGGGAGACTCTTTGATCCTCATCAATGCAGCCATTCGAATACAAGCAGGATCACCAGCTACCAAAGTTGCTTCCAGTTGGAGACTGCTCAGCAGGTTAGAAGCACTGGAGGAACGGCTCAGGAGTCCCAACAGTATTATCTTTCAGCACGTTAAGCGATCAGCCAACAAGGTAGCAGATCGTCTGGCCAACCAAGGAGTTGATCTGAATAGCCTCCCCTACTCAGGTAATCTC
This sequence comes from Pinus taeda, assembly GCA_000404065.3. Lineage (NCBI taxonomy): Eukaryota > Viridiplantae > Streptophyta > Pinopsida > Pinales > Pinaceae > Pinus > Pinus taeda. Next base: position 228,724 of record APFE030435283.1, on the reverse strand, counting down.
AATGACTCAGAGGACATTAAACTTCAACATGATTGCCTCTCTTTGGAAACTCAGGACCTTCAATCCTCGGCTGCGGGTGATTAATAAGCGAATAAATGAGAGGGCAGCCTCATTAAGGGGCAAGTGGCTGCCCACATCAGACAGATGGCCCGAAGCGTCTCGATACTGCTTCCTCCGTCCGGCCAGGTTTAATGCTGCCATAAATTCTCATGGGAAAACGGTTGTTCAGTGTGCTATAACAGTAGATCACCTTCGCCCGCAGATGCACTGTGTGTGGTTGGCGAATGTTGGAATGGTTAGCGTCTGGCATGTCAAGTCTTTGGGTTCTGTGAGTAGTCTGTTATGGTCTTGGATGAGGGCACCATGGTTGCGTTTACCAGGATTTAGACCTCGACCCTCTGTACAGAAGGCCTTGGTCTTTACCTTGGGTCGCTCAGGCTTCATCGACTGCCCGCTTCAGCTGGTCCTGGTCTTTGAGCGTTACTTGCCCTTCGATGATTCGGAAGACATACGGCTTCAGCATATTTGGGTCCCTGCGAGCTATTCGCCCCTCGCTGCTCTGGATTTTCCTCAGCTGCAATTCAGGGTGGTAAGTCTTGACCCTTTCACTTGCATTATTTCAACGGTTTACTGTTTACCTAGTAAGCTTCTGCATTGGCCCACGTCACTGTATGGCGAAGGGAAAATTCGATTTCTGGGCAAATTGGTGTGCGGTTTGGTTTCAGGCTGCCGCGTGAGCGGCTGCGCCTCATTAGTCGACGGGGTGGCTCAAGGGGTGGTGCTAGAGGTCATGCTTCTTCTCCACGATCCTCAGCCTCACTCGGCTCCCCCTCTGAGGAAATCAATTCACCTGGAGCTCGGCGGGGACGAGGCAGAGGAAGAGGGCGGGGAAGGGCAGCGACATGTTCGCTCGGTTCTCACCCATCCACTCGTTTCCGGTTTCCATGTGCCTTGGACAATGCCATCTACTATGTTACAGTTCAGATCGAGAAATGTGAACACGCAACCATGCCAGAGGTCCCAGCGGAGCCACGGCCACCCTCGCCTGTTCAGAGTTTTCGACTGCAGCCTGCGGAAGCCTCGAGTGTGGTGGCGGGAACATTGGTGGGAATAAGCAAGCCTGCAAGGAACGATCCCCCTACACAGATTCAAGTGCCTTTGATCCGTATGCATGTCCCATGGTGGAGGAGCAACCATCCACCTCCGTGGATGCATAAACCTGTTGCTTGGTTGTTTTGGAGACTGCTCTCGCAGTCTCAGAATGTCGGCACGGTGGTCACTGTGCGCACTGGAGGTTATGAGTCAGTCATGGTTTTGGGTCGATTCTCGTTGAAGTATGTTGTGTCTGTTATGTCTTTTATGTCTGTTATGTCTGGAATCTCAATGTTTGTAAAATTCCCCCTCGCCTCGGCAGGGATTGGGAGCTTTTTGGCATGTTACTAGTTTCATATGGGTTTGGGTCTGGAGTCAGTGGACAGTCTCATTGTTCTACAGTTTCTCGGGTTCGTGTCTAGTCATAGTAAGCTCAATTGTTCAGCGGCAGTCATCTTAGCATGGCGGATGTAATCCTTTTTGTAACCTTTTTTGTATAATATTAGAAGTAGCATAATTTAGACACAAAAAAAAATATCTTCCTATTAACTTGGTTACTTGAAGAATATTATTGGAATTATATTTTATTATTTAAATAAATATAGATTTCTTAATAAATATAGATTATTAAATTAATTACAAAATTACCTCTTGGATAGAAGATATAAATTATGGGCCATTAGATTTAAATAATATTATCATTAAATAAATATATAATGTACCTATAATATTAATTTAGTTTGAAGCAAGTTCATTAACAAATAAATAAATACTTTAAGTATAAATTTACCTAATTTAACGAGTTTCCATAAATAAGAGTAATTTAATTTATCAAGATTAGTATTTATTTGACTAAGTATTTGTTAATAATATTGGTGGAATAATAAATTATTAATTTTGGATTATAGAAAATGTAAATTATTGAATTCATTGGAAAAAAGTTGTATTAATGACCATCATATTAAAAGGATAAATAAAAATATTACTAAATAAATATGCCTTGTATCAATGATAATATTTTAATTTGGATTAGTTAGGTTTTGGGATATAGTTATACATTTATTAATTTAATTAGGTTAACAATTGAATACTTCTATTTGTTGGGATGATAAATTATTAAAATCTATATATATTATATTTTATTAATTTGTTTTTAATGATAAATTAAAAATATTATTATGATATACCAATGATAGTATTTTAATTTGAATTAGCTAGGTTTTGGTTATTTATACACATTTATTCAGTTCTTTTATTATATAATTTACCGAATTTAACTAATTTATGAGAATAATAATAATAATTAAATATAACCTGGTTATTATTGGTTTGACTCGGGTCATTAGGTCAAAATTAGCCGTTGGCAATATAGCCGTTGGAATCTCTGCACATACTATTTAACAAGCTAAGCAAGATTGGATCTTCAACTTGTCCTGACGATGAACCACACTTGTTGGTTTGAAACACGTCGACAAAAGAATATCTATGTGATTACACCGAAAACTCTCTAAACAATGTTATGGATCACAGAAGTCTAAATTCCTTAATCATCCCTAGTTATTAAATGGATGCAAGGTTAAACATAAGTACTAAACTTGTAACTTGTTGCATTAGCAAATCAACTTAACGTGATCATAAATTTATTTCATGATATCACCTTTATTTGTGTTTATAGATAGCACAATCTCTGGGAAGATTCACTTTTAAAGAAACACTCATTCATCATTGTAATTATGTTGTACTTGAAGAATTCGAGTGTGATTCCCTTTCTACTCGCTAAACCAAAAATTTCATTTAATTTGTTGCACCACTTGATTCTGGAGAAGGTTTGTATATGGTTTTGTTAAGAAAAGTTATGTTTCATGTATTTTATATATCTAGGAATATATGGGGTAGAAATGTTGGGAAGGGAATGGGAGAATTTTAAAATTTTGATTTGGTCACACTGCTTAGGAATTGTACTTTCAAGTTTCACTTAAAATGAAAGTATGGTTTTTTTTTCAAGGAAAGAATATGTCTATGTGTGTGCATGCACATGTGTGTGTATGTGTGTTTGATGATGATTTAAAGTCTATACTTAGAAAATCATTATATTGATGTAACAAATTTTTTATCTATGGGAAAGATGCTCTCTATATACAACTATTTGATTACACAACAATGTAGATGCACACATCTTTAATGCTTCAAACATATATATATATATCTAGAGAACAAAAATCTTAAAACTATAAATTGATTTGAAATATAGTGTTGTTGTTGTTGTTGTTTTTTCTGTGTAAAATCAAGGTAGGTCCACCTTAAGGGACCACACCCCTCAACCAAATTAATCCGAGCCTAACCCTAAGGGCATCGAGGAGAATTGAACCCATGACCTCCCAATGACAAGGTGCTTTAGCAAAGGAACCTCGACCTATTGAGGTAACCTTCAGGACTAATTTAAAATATAGTTACTATTATATGTATTTTGGTATTTAATTTATAAAATGTATTAAAACAAATTACATGCAATATATAAATTTTGACTACATTCTTTAAAATTATTTAAAAAAAAAACTCTTATATGATAATCAATATGCATTTGAAAATAAAAAATATATTTTCAATATACTATTATGATAGTGTTAATGAATGTCCCTATCGATTTAGGTATCAAATTAATTCCTTTATCATGACCTTGAAAATGTACGTTGATTCCATTCCTTGTCCGTTGTAATCATTCCTATGCACCTTATGTGGAATGCCATGCATATTATCTCTTTGGTTAACTGTACATGGAGACTTAGGTGGACAAATTCCTCTTTATTCTATCAAAATATATCCTTTTCATTTGTGGAAAGATATGTGATGCCAAGGAATGCTTTATGGACTAGTCTGTGACGTTGTATTCAGAGGTCATCCTTCTCATTAATTTTAATTAGAAAACCATTGGGACAACATCCATTCTCCATCCAACAAATTTATCATGATTTTTCATTCAATTAAAGGTTCATCAATCTAAAACCAACTAATTTCCTATCATTCATCCCTCCTCACAAAACATCTACTACTTCCTCCCCCTAAAAAGTAGGCACAAGAAACAAACTCCTTCATGATATCTTTCATATAATGCAATTATGGTCACTACATTAACACTTTGTGTTCTAGATTGATGGATATTAAAATGGGCCAACTATACAACATATTGAAGCACTACATATTTAAAACGAATTCATTTAAGTAGCCTTTTATACACGTCATGGAAATTTCCCACTTTCTTGATGAAATGAAATGAAATTTTAATGTCCACAAGACTAAAAATAGTCTATGGGAACACTAGCTTCCCTGAGTTTTGCCTTTGCAATTCAATCATATTATTATTCAAATTAACGATGAGTTGATCCAACCTTCTAACAGTCCCCTCACTGAAAAGACAACGCCAAGGAACAGATGTTAACATATTGTTGTAATTGCCTCTGATATTTATGAAAGCATCACATTCCATAATGATTTATTTTTTATTCCACTGCCCCTGACATGCAAAAAGTACACACCCATTCTTCCCAAGATTCTTTAGGTCTTTTCCATCTACTTGTTTTGCACCGTAATTGATTTGAATTAGTTATTAATTGAGCAATAAGAATCTTTTCTCTCCATGGAATGCTAGCTCCAATGTACTCTTTTTGTTGGAGATCACAAGTGGGATTGAATTCTTGAACATAGTATTTCTTCTTTCTACCCAACTCTTTTCCCCATAGACACTTACGAAACTTCTCCATAACAAAACTCTTTAAATCCTTGTTGTTTGTGAGACATGCATTGAGGTATATATTCCATTTTTTCATCCATTTGTTGTTTTGTCTCATTCGTGATTTCTTTCTTTCATGGATTGTCTATACTCATAGATAATATTGTAACATGTAATATCCATTACATCTGTTAGCCACCCCAATTCACTCAGTGTTTTCCAATGTTTCCTAATATATTTTCATCAGTTACCTTTTCCCTTACCATCAAATCAAAAACAAATTATTATTTCTATCCAACAACTTTACATTTTGAATCTCTTTGGAGCACATTTCCCAACTTAATAAACATTAAAATTAGCTTACATTAAATTGAGTTGTTAAATTATTATTCTAAATCATAATATATATATATATATATATATATATATATATATATATTATAATTGTATTTTAAGAAATAAATTGATATCCATTAATATATTATGAAAGTAAATTTGTGAGAATGTTGAGCATTATATATTAGTTTATTTTGGGAAGTATTAAATATTTAATGTTGAAATTGAGTATTTGAATACGATTATATGTTTATTGTTTTTTAAGTTTGTGTATATTTTGAGATTTACATCATAAGATGTTTTTATGTAATTGATGTATTGATGAAAATATGTGTATTGATTTGACAATTACATTAATCTTAGTTATTTAAATTTGTTGAATGAAAATCGATGCAAAGTTGAGCATTGATCTTAGCTATTAGCCCATTATAGAAGTGGATGCCTTTAGATGGGACTTTTGTTGCACCATGTCTATAAATTTTGTTAAACAACCATTGGAGGCATATACACCATTAATTTTGAACATCACTCCACCTCGACCCTTCTTGTCACGCCCCTAGGCCAGCAGTAGTCTTCCAACTACTCTTGGTGAGGTGCGGCACCACCAAACACTTTCTTTTCACCAATACTTATGTTTGTGGACTACACCTAACTACTTATTCCTACTTAGTTTGTGATTCTCAACCAAGTATTATTTCATTATCCTTTATACCAATGAACACCCATACACATTCATTATCAACAACACTTATAAATGATGAACACAATTGCACAGTATAAAGGGAGGGGCAACTCCCTGAACAATGAGTCTCCCCAACAATTTATATTAAACAATCTTTTACAATGTACAAGTATACTTGGAAACTCCAAGTTTCATACTTAGCCAAATTTACAATGCAAGGCAAAACTCGATTGCCTAGCTCATCGGCACCTATGCACGGCCGCCGCACGACTTACCAATGCTTCGTTCACCTTGTCGCACGATCGTGTTGCTTGCTCAACTCAGGCGCACCTCTAAGTCGCCACACACGGGTGCCTCCAATCGAGACACACCTCCGTCCACAATCTCAACACTTCACCAAGTCACTGTGCACACTTGCATGATGGGCGGGCACTCACCTGAGTCGCCAAGACACCCGTGCCAAGTCGTCGCACAAACCTTCGCAAAAATCGTGCGCCACACCCATGCACGCCACAACCGTCCATCAGGCGCCACACACCCGTGCACGCCACAACCCAACCACCGGGTGCTCCTCCGCACCTTCACCCACAACTGAGACAAAGCGAGTCACCTCCATGCCACCGTGCCCAAGAATGCGTGCATATACAACTGTGCCTTCCTCCTTAGACGTGCGCACTAAATCTGTGCCTTTCTCCCTTAGAGCGAAGAAGATGAGCGAGTGAGTTGATGTCAAATGAGAGCCAACGCTCTACAATATATATGCATTGAAGGGGAGGTCATGGCTTGCCCAGCCGACCTCACCCACGCCCTTGCTCCATTGCAAAAGCCCCTAGGTCATCCTATCGGCCTCCATATGTGTTATCACATGTTCCACGCCATATAAACATCGCTCACCCTCTTACATATGCGCACAATGCATCGCATACTTCAAAAGAGCTCGCACTTTTGCCATCTCACTTCAAGCCAGAGCTGCAAGTCGTTACATCCTCCTCCACCTAAAGTCGTTGTCGTCCTCGACAACATACCATCCTGGTAGCTATCCACCAAGATCATCAACAATGTATGTCTCATCCTCGGTCCATGATGTCAACTCCTCCACATACTGCAAACATCCCTGCAACATATGTAGAACTACCATCTCCACCATGTGTCGTCGTCATCCTGTGAACGGTCCTCCTCGTCTTCTGATGCCAACATCTCTCTGGTACACTGCTAGCCCCCATGACTTGAACTAGTCGGGTGATCAGTCCAACTGTCATGCTCAAATCATAAGAATGTTCCTCCTTATGCCTTCACCAGTCTATCTCAAATTCTGCCACATCCCGGACTCACCAAGAATCTCACCATGCTCAAGTCCATGGAAACTCCATCCCATCTACAACATGTCATGATGCTTGATGCCAAGCCATCCCTGCGCCATCTGTCATACCTGTTCAACCTATTTTAAGGGACTCACTTCCATGAGCAGCTAACAATGAGCCCCATCTTCTTGTCCATCTAAGAAGATTTGGAAGGAGTAGAGCCTGAAGGCTCACCCTCACTACTCATCTCACTCCACCTATCAGGATCCTCAATCTCCATCCTTTGTAGATAAGTGACCCGATCCTCCTCTCAGACATTCGGCCTCACATATGCCTCATCATCATCATCATCCTCGGCCTCTTCTAGCCTTCTTGACAAATCCAAGATACTATCTAAAAGAGTCACGATGACCAATGACTGCTCGGTAAGCTTTGTCTCAGCCATGGACAATCGCTTATTCATGTCATCCATCCGCTTCTCGTCCTCCATTTGCATCACTGCCAACTTACAATCAGGTCTTGTTACTCCAATGGTAGGCACACCAATGGGTACATCTTCCCTTCCATCGTAAATGTACAACTTCTTCAAATGTGGAACAATCATAACATCAAACTGTTTCATGAATTCCATTCCCAACACAGCCTCATAGTCATCTATCCGCACTATAGTGAAGTCAACCTTCCCTGTCCACTTACCAAGTATTGTGTCCACCTTTTCAGCTACAACAAGAACTTCATCCGCAGGAGAATTCACTATCTTCATTTGTGCCTTGATCGGTACAAATTTCAACCCAATCCTTCTCGCAGTATATTCTCCCATGAAGTTGTGAGAGGCCCCACTATCCACCATAGTGAGTATATCAACATCTCCAACTTTCATCCAAACATACTCCAACTTATTCCTCTCAGGATCCCTCTGAGAGATCACCTCTGTAGCAGCACCACCACCAAGTATCTGCATCATCGCCACAGAAGCTTCTTCATTCTTCGCATTAGATTGTGCAATCGCAGCCACTTTCGGTTTAGAAGGGCAATTCTTCACCGTATGTGGTCCTGCACATATCCAACACTTCAAGACTTTCTTCGTCTTTGAATTGTCATCCAATTTCAAAGCATCTTCTTTCTTCTTATCTTTCGGCTTGTCGGACTTCTTCTTCCTATCATCAGAAGTCTCATCATAATGCTCAACCAACCTATCCACAGTAGCAAAAGCTTCTTCAAGTGTTCTAATCCTCTGTCTCTTCACTTCATTGTGTGCCCAAGGCTTCAACCCAATAATAAAATTGAACACCTTGTCCCTCTCCGCCATGTCAGGAAGTTCTAGGACCGCACTTGAAAACTCCCGCTGATATGTCTGAAGGTTCCCTGTCTGCTTTATGAATTTTATCTTCATCCTTGCTTCCCACGTTTCATATTGAGGACTGAAATGGGCCTGCAAAGCTCCCTTCATCTCATCCCACGAAGTAATGTCACCAGCACTGCCATTGGAAATATAATCCATCTGTCTTCGCCACCACATCTTAGTATCCTTTGTCAAGAACTGAGCAGCTACCTTGACCTTTGTCTGATCATCAGATAGACCCAATCGTTCCAATTATTGCTCTATGTCCCATAGAAAGTTGCCAAGAGTCTTTGCACTCCTTGTACCATTGAAAGATTCTGGTTCCTTGACTTTCACATGAGGCACTCCTCCACCTGAGTTATGCCTCGCGGCCTTCTTCAACACCGTGATCTCATCTATGGCTTCGTCAAGAGATTTTTTTAAGTCCACGATCTCTGCAAGACCCTGGTCCCTTGCTTCTTCAACCTCCTTGACCCTTACCTCAAGTTGTGTACAGATAAGATCAGTGTACTTGTGTTGAGTCTGGAGTTCCTCGAGCTCTTCCTCCATCTTCGAATTGGCCTCTTGATCTTTCCCGATCAACTCCAACTTCTTAGTCTAGAAGGCTTCCATGTCCTCCACTTTCTCCAACACTTTCTCAATGAACCCAAGAGTAATGTCCTTCGCACTGTGACTAGACCCAACTTGAGATTCAACCATTGCTAATAGCCTCCTTCTTCTTTGCAATCTAGTTTCGACCATACAACAGCTTCACCTGCAACCCAAGTCCTTGATGCAACACTTATCAGGAAGTGTTCACCAACCTCTTTCCCCTGCAAGTACCTGTCACCACTGTCACTTCGTCACGAGCAACCCTGCTCTAGCACCAGCCCAAACCGAGCTCTGATACCAATTGTCACGCCCCCAGGCCAACGGTAGTCTTCCAACCTCTCTTGGTGAGGTGCGGCACCACCGAACACTTTCTTTTCACCAATACTTATGTTCGTGGACTACGCCTAACCACTTATTCCTACTTATTTTGTGATTCTCAACCAAGTATTATTTCTTTATCCTTTATACCAATGAAGACCCATACACATTCATTATCAACAGCAATTATAAATGATGAACACAATTGCACAGTATAAAGGGAGGGGCGACTCCCTGAACAATGATTCTGCCCAACAATTTATATTATACAATCTTTTACAATGTACAAGTATACTTGGAAACTCCAAGTTTCATACCTAGCCAAATTTACAATCCAAGGCAAAACTCGGTTGCCTAGCTCGTCGGCACCTCCACATGGTCGCCGCACGACTTACCAACGCTTCGTTCACCTTGTCGCATGATTGTGTTGCTTGCCCAACTCGGGCGCACCTCCAAGTTGCCACACACGGGCGCCTCCAACCGAGACACACCTCCGTCCACAATCTCAACACTTCACCAAGTCACCGTGCACACTTGCACGATGGGCGAGCACTCACCCGAGTCGCCAAGACACCCATGCCAAGTCGTCGCACAAACCTTCGCACAAATCGGGTGCCACACCCGTGCATGCCACAACTGTCCGTCGGGCGCCACACACCCGTGCACACCACGACCCAACCACTGGGCGCTCCTCCGCACCTTCACCCACAACTGAGACAAAGTGAGTCACCTCAGTGCCACTATGCCCAAGAATGGGCGCATCTACAACTGCGCCTTCCTCCTTAGACCTACGCACTAAATCTGCGCCTTTCTCCCTTAGAGCGAAGAAGATGAGCGAGTGGGTTGATGTCAAATGAGATCCAACGCTATACAATATATATGCATTGAAGGGGAGGTCATGGCTTGCCCAGCTGACCTCACCCACGCCCTTGCTCCATCGCAAAAGCCCCTAAGTCATCCTGTCGGCCTCCATATGTGTTATCACATGTTCCACGCCATATAAACATCGTTCGCCCTCTTACATATGCGCACAATGCATCACATACTTCAAAAGAGCTCGCACTTTTGCCGTCGCACTTCAAGCCGGAGCTATAGGTCGTTATACTTCTTGTGTTCTATTGCATAATGCAAGTGCCTATTCATTTTGTTCAATGGCACAAGTTGGACACTTGTTTTTCCATAAGACATGTCAAACTATGTAAATACTTTTTTGAGTGGTGTGATGTGCCACATGATATATTTTCCATGTGATACATTGCATCATACATAAATAATTTTCCATGCGATGTGATGTATTTCACTATTTTTTTCCCATTTGTTACAGCACAACACACGAAAATTTAACTTTGTGTAGCATGATGTATCACATAAAAAATATGTTTTTGTGTAATATGTCACATTGCATAAAAAATAATTTTATCTGAATATGTTGTATCACATAGACTTATTTTTCTATATAATACATCACAATCCCTTTCTTGTGTAGTGTGACATATTACACAGAAAAAGAAATAAACAAAATAAATAAATTCCACATGCATCCTTCACTTGAATGAGAGAATTATTCAAGATTATTGGAACCTATATGCCTAATATTGGGATATGCACTATCTCACAGCCAAATAAAGGTGTTATCCTTTATGTATCACACAAAACAAAACTTTGGTACGGTGTGATGTGTTAGAATGATAGAAATTTCGATAAGATGCAATATGTATCATGGTTAATGGTGTTCCAGCATAACTAAACATGCTCTGACATTCATTGACCATTATTATACATAGTGATTCATAAGCAAACATTTTGAAACATAGTCACCATGGTCGAAAAAGATAAAACTTAGTCAAGCACGGTGAACCATAGGCAAAAATGTTTTCCCCATAGTCAAACATTGTTAACATAGTCAAACATTTCCTAGTCAACAATGGTCAAACATATTTAATGATTATCAAATGATTAGCATGCATTATCAAACACATTGAATCTTAGTCACACACTTTCAAACATAATAAACCATGGTCGAAGATGGTCAATCATAGTCAACCATAATTTAACATAGATAACATTAATCAACCATAATGAATTCTAGTCAATTATGTATAATCATATTTAATTGTGTATCGCAATAATTTTCAATTTTATTTGATATATCACCAAAAATAAATAAATAAATAAATAAATAAATAAAATAAAATAAATTTTTTTAATAATACAAACATATTTGTCTCAATCCAATATATCACACATCATCTAGTTTTTATTATAGCATGTCATCTTCATCAAATTTTATCAAATTCCATCATAGTATGGTATAAAAAAAAAAACATAAAACACCAAAGAAAAACATAGTATGACATGAACTCTTGAATCTTTGCAATTCATCTTTTGCAATACATCAATTTCCAATGCAATGTCTTGCATGAGAAAAAAACTCCATTCGAGATTCACGTGGCCAAATATTTTCCAAATTATACATTTACATGAAACTGAAATTAATATATTTATTAACCATGTAAATGTTTACACTTTCAAAACCCATCCCGCTTTTTATTTTATTATTTATGATACTAATTTTATTCCTTCTAAAATAAAAATAATCTATTTTTTTCACAGTGTAAAAAAAAAAAAAAAAAAAAAAAACATAACAATAAAATACCCATTGTTGGACCATTATTGTCACACCCCCAATTCATTTTTCGTTAAATTGGCCGGGTGCGGCACCGCCTAAGTAATTAACATGTTCCATTGTTATCTTACTTTACGAACTACGCCTTAACATTCATCTTCATTCATGAATAACATAACATTAATGTGCGGAATCCATTAACATCATAACATCAATAATATAGAATAGTGGCATGAACACATTCATATGCAAGTAAATATTTTATTACATAAGAGAAGATTGTTACAAGTGACCGGGAGTTATACTCAACTGGCGTTACAAAGTTGGGCGCCCACCCGTGCACGACTGCATGGTGGTCTCACCCTCCAACCAAACATACAACATACAATACACACGAGTTTCTTGTCACGTTGGGTGAGCGTGCCCGTGCACAACCCACCGCCAAACACCCAACCAAAAATCATTCAAGACTTCGATGGATGGGTGCTTTAGCACGCCCTCCACCCATGCCTCAACCGAACACTATACTGTGCAAACCTCCATGTAGACTTGCCCCGCGGGCGGGCGCATAGACCTATGCCTTCGCTGCGGCTTACTACCCCTTCTTTGCACCTTTTGCTTCACGATTTATGACCGAAGTGCGATGCTCCAAATGCAGCTCCATCGCACATGTATATACGATGACTTGTGTGGAGGTGTCGCCCTTGGCCGACCCTCCAACTATCTCCCAACCACGCGTCTTCGCAAATATTACAACGCCTTTGTGTGGTCGGCCCGCCCATGGCGTGGGACTGCCCACCCAACTCGTCCTCCATTTGTTGTTTGTCCATGGTTGACTTGTGGTGCGAGCTCTCCAACTCGACCCTGTAAACGCACAAGACTCCCAACTCATCCGCATAAGTATGTCACGCCCTTGTTTGCCTTATGTTTTTCACATGACTTGCTACTTCGTACGGTGAGAGGGCGTGCCCGGTTGACTCACCAACCGCAGGGCGTTACATCCTCCCCCACTCAAAATCGTTGTCGCCCTTGACAATCCCAATCTCCTTAGTATCTTTTGTTCATACTTTTCAATCTTCTTTTTCCATCTCCAAAGTGAGTCCTCCGACTCCCAGCTTTCATCTTCTAGTGCATTCTTCCATCTGACAAGATACTCCCATTTCATGTGGCAACCAATCCCTGTAGTTCTATAGCTCAAAATCTTATCCAACTCCAGTCTTGGCTTGTCCACAATCCCAGCTGGTCCTCTCGGTGGTTCAGCTCTCTCTGGATGATCAACATCAAGTCTGCATCTCTTCAACTGACTCATGTGAAAAACCGGGTGCTTCATGTGCATATGGTGCGGAAGCTCCAGCTCATAAGCAACTTCCCCCACTCTCTTCTTCACTCGGAATGGTCCCTCATACTTCCGTGTGAGTTTGCTCGCAGTCCACTTGGCTGGCTGAAACTGCTCCCCGGTAATCTTGAGAAACACCATATCTCCCACACTAAAGTGCACATCTCGTCTTCCTCTATCAGCCCATTTCTTCATTCTCCTTGCATCTTTGTGCAAGCGCAACCGTGCTAGCTCCAAGGTCTTATCCCAAGCCTTCATGAATTTCTTCGCATGAGGACTCTTCAAAAAACCTCTTGTCACTATAGTATGCAGTGCAACTGGCATCTGTCCATTCACCAACTCAAATGGACTATACCCTGTCGCAGAACTCTTTTGAATATCGTAGCTAAACTAAGCAATATCCAAGAGTTCAGGCCAATTCTTCTGATCAACCGTCACATAATGTCTCAAGTAATCCTCCAGCAATGCATTGATCCTCTCAGTGTGTCCATCTGTCTGTGGATGGTAACTCGAACTCCTCAACAACTCTGTCCCGAATAACTTGAACAATGTGGTCCAAAATCTGCCTGTAAAACATGGATCTCTATCCGACACGATGCTTAATGGCATCCCCCAATACTTCACTATGTTCTTAAAGAACAAATCCACAGTCTGCTTGGCTCCACAAGGCATATTTGTTGGAACAAAGACAACATACTTGGAAAAACGATCAACCACGACCATAATCCCATTATACCCCTGAACATGTGGCAACTGAGAAATGAATTCCATCGAGACACTCATCCATGGCCTCTCATGAATCGATAAAGGCTGCAACAGTCCTCCTTGTCTCTGATTATCCGATTTGTCCTGCTGACAAATGATGCATATATGTACATACTCCTCTACATCCTCCCGCATCTTCTCCCAAAAGAATCCTCTCTCCAACAATGCCAAAGAATGACGTTGCCTTGGGTGGCTAGCCCACGGTGAGTCATGGCACTCCTTCAAAAGATGCCTCCTGAGTCCAGGTGACTTTGGAACATAGAGTCGGTTTCCAAAGAACAAGAACCCATCCCAGAGAAAGAACTTTCATGTCTTCTCCTCCTTTATCTGCTTCACTATATTTTGTGCCAAAGTATCGGTTTCAACACTTTCCTTGAGCTTATTTTGCATCTCTTCTGACATCTGAATTCGACTACTACTCCTTTCTGCCCGATCTTCTCCTTCCAATGCTGCAAGTTGTCCCTTCCTGACGAGGGCATCTGCTACCGCATTGTGCCTTCCCGGTCTATACTCAATAGTCATGTCGAATTATGCCAAGAAGTCCTGCCAACGAGCTTGCTTCGCATAAAGCTTCGGTTGTGATGCAAAATAACGTGCTGCAACGTTGTCAGTCTTGACAACAAACGACTTCCCAATCAGGTAATGCCTCCACACATGAAGAGAGTGAATGACTACAGTCATCTCCTTCTCATGAACCAGATACCTTCGTTCTCTATCATGCAACTTCCGACTCTCATACGCCACCAGCGGCCCATCCTACATAAGAACCCCTCCTATGGAAAAATCTGAAGCATCAATGTGTACCTCAAATGGTCTCTCGAAGTCAAGCAACTTCAATATCGGTGTTGTAACCATCCTCTTCTTCAAGTCATCAAATGCCTTCTGACATTTATCCGGCCAACTCCACCTCTTGTCTTTCTTCAATAGGTCTGTCAGTGATGATGTTACCTTGGAGTACCCCTCTACAAACTTCTGTTGGTAGTTGGTCATGCCCAAAAACCCCCTCATCTCATGGACATTCTTCGGTTCAACCCAGTCCTCGATCGCCTTCACTCTGCTTGACTCCATCCGTATGTACCCTTGACCAACAATAATATGCGTAAGGAACAGAATCTCGGTCTGAGCGAACACACACTTAGACTTCTTCAAGAACAACTGATTTTCCCTCAGTTCCTTGAAAACCATCGCTAAGTGCTTCTTATGATCCTCCATGTTGTCACTGTACACCACTATATCGTCCAAGTACACTACTACGAATGAATCCAAGTATGGTCGTAGGACATCATTCATCAAAGTGTAAAATGTAGCAGGAGCATTACACAACAATAATGGCATAACAAGGAACTCAAAGCTACCATACCTTGTCACTATCGTGGTCTTCTTCTCGTCTCCTTTAGCTATCCGCACCTGATAATACCCATGCCTCAAGTCCAGCTTGGAAAACACTCGGGCTTTCGCAAGCTTGTCAAAGCATTCAACAGCCAATGACAAAGGATACCTGTTCCTTACCATCTGCTTGTTCAATGCGCGGTAATCACAACACTTCCGTAGCTCATTTGAATCCTTCTTTCGTTGGAACAATACCGGAGCTCCATAAGGGGACCTTGAAGGTCTGATGAAACATGCATCAGCTAACTCCTTTAGTTGTCATTTCAATTCCTCTAACTCAGGTCCTGACAATCGATAAGGTGCTTTAGCCGGGGGTTGCTTTCCTGGCTCAAGCTCAATGCTATGGTCCACTGCACGCCTTGGTGGAAGTTTCTTTGGTAGCTCATCAGGCATCAAATCCACATATTTGATCAGCACCTCAGAAATCTCGGCTAGAACAGGTGTCCCCACTCCATCACCTTCGACTCCCTTGAACATCACCGCATATGTCTCCATATCTGACTCCTTCATAGCCTTCTCAAAACTTAGTGCAGAAACATGCTGCACCTTGACTTCCCTCCTTTGCCTATGAGTGGGCAAAGTCCAATTTTGTGACAGTCCAACCAGCACCACCTCATCACATAAGGGGACAACAATAGCCCTATTTCCCTTCAAGAAATCTTGTCTGAGTATCATATCAAAGTCGTTCATCTCCATCACTGTGAAGTCCAACTGACCCTTCCAATATTTTATCTGCACAGGCACTTCGTGTGCCAAACCCGCCACTTTAGCACTAGAGGTCACTACCTTGACTTCCACATTCGATGGGAAGATCATCAGTCCAACCTCTTTTGCCAACCATGTCGTCATGAAGTTATGAGTGGCCCCCGTGTCCACCAGAGCTTGAATGATCTTGCCATGAACCATCAAGTCCACGAAACACAGATTGTTCATCCATGATTTCTCCATAACTTTTCCCTGCCTACATGTTTGTTCTCTGTGTTCATCAAGCAACGGCTTCACTACCTGTGAACCTGATCTGATACCACCTGTCACACCCCCAATTCTTTTTCGTTAAATTGGCCGAGTGCGGCACCACCTAAGTAATTAACATGTTCCATTGTTATCTTACTTTACGAACTATGCCTTAACATTTATCTTCATTCATGAATAACATAACATTAATGTGCGGAATCCATTAACATCATAACATCAATAATATAGAACAACATGAACAAATTCACATGCAAGTAAATCTTTTATTGTATAAGAGAAGATTTTTACAAGTGGCGGGGAGTTATACTCAACAAGCGTTACAAAGTCGGGCGCCCACCCATGCACGATCACACGGTGGCCTCACCCTCCAACCGAACATACAACATACAATACACATTAGTTTCTTGTCACGTTGGGCGGGCGCACCCGTGCACAACCCACTACCCAACACCCAACCAAAACTCATTCAAGACTTCGACGGGCAGGCGCCCCTTAGCACGGCCTCCACTCGTGCCTCAACTAAACACTATACCGTGCAAACCTCCATGTAGACTTGCCTGGTGGGCGGGCGCATAGACTTGCGCCTTCGCTGCAGCTTACTACCCCTTCTTCACACCTTTTGCTTCACGATTGGTGACCGAAGTGTGATACTCCAAATGGCAGCTCCATCGCGTCCTCGGCTGACCCTCCATCTATCTCCCAATCGCGTGTCTTCGCAAAATATTACAACGCCTTTGTGTGGTCAGCCCGCCCATGGCCTGGGACCGCCCACACAACTCGTCCTCTGTTTGTTGTTTGTCCACGGTCGGCTTGTGGTGCAAGCTCTCCAACTCACCCCTATAAACGCACAAGACTCCCAACTCGTCCGCATAAGTATGCCACGCCCTTGGTTGCCTTATGTTTTTCGCATGACTTGCTACTTTGTATGGTGAGAGGGCGCGCCTGGTTGACTCGCCAACAACAGGGCATTACAATTATGGTTTGGCACACGGTTGCATCCATCGTGGTTTTAGCACACAGATAAATAAAAGATTGTATCTTTTTGTTTTGGTACTTATATTGGAAATACCTTAACCACAGTTTACATTACATAAAAGTATTTCGGTACTTATACTGGAAATACCTTAACCACAGTTTACGCTACATAAAAATATTAATTTCTAGTACAATGACTATTTTTCATGGTTTATAAAGATTAGTATAGTTTCTTTCTTTCTCAAGAAGAGATTTATTTTACATTTGTATATGTTTGTTGATGTTATTATTGAGGCTATCATTTGTTATCACAATTTAAGTGAAGAAAATTGTTTGATAAATTTTTAAAATATTTGAAAATGTGACTTAGTTAGTTTAGGTTGGTTAAATTTTTTAAATATTTACATCGTAAGGTGATGGGTCCAGCCCACCCTTGTCACACTATCCAAAGTTAATAATGCGTGAATAAATGGAATTGAATGATGCCAATTAGATTACATGCAGTTTTGATTCATCCGGCAATTGATTGTAATGATTTTGATTTGGTTTTGGAGTCTACACTTATGATTGGTACCTTGCGCTTCAATTGATGGACAAGTGTCCACCCTTGGGATTGCCAACCCCGCCTTGGTATGGGAGATCAAACCCTAATGTTGGTCATTTTCATGCACATTTTTTGAGTTTGAGAGCTTTGCGTTTTGATATGCCGCAGTTGTTTCTGAGTGATTTTTCTGTTGTTACTGTGCTCTGGTTTGGCTCTTGACCTGAAAGTTTTGTCCTCTGTTCGGTATGAACCTCTATTGAACCTGTTAGTTTCGTTCACGTTGCTTTATCTGCACTTTTTCTTGTGCGTTGTTGTGAAACTATAGTTTGTTGGTTAAACTCTACGTTTTCTCTGTATGCGATGCCAATGCTAGTTGTTTGCTGGATAATGTGACTTTTTCTGGTCTTGAATCTTTCTAGGTGACAGTTGTTGAGTCTCTGGTTGTCTTCTCTCAGTTTTGAACAGGATGTGATTACAGTTCTCAGCTTCGGCTTCTTCAACGATGTGAAGGTAAGTCCCCCAGTTCTATGCTATCAACTATCTCCTCTTTTCTCTCAGTTTACTGATGTTTTTGCTCCTCTGTAAGAAGGGTAACCCTACTTGACTGCAATGACTGCAACATGCCTCTACCAGGTAATTTCAAACCTTGGTTTCATTCTTTCCTTAGTTTTTTTTTAATTCCTCTGTCTCACAGCACTCATAAACTTCGGTTGTTGGTTGTCGTTGCAAGTATAACAACCTGGAGGGTTTCGGAACTCGGCTTTTTGAGACTTTGGCTAGACCCGGCTAGAGTTGTTCTCTGTTTTCCTTGTCATTTGCATTCAATGTCGTAGGCTTGGGCTAGTGTAATTCCTGTTTCAAAGATTTCCTAGCCGTCGACTGTATGAAAACTCAGGCCGTTGGCTTGCACGGTTGTTTTGTTAGTTAATTGTTGTAGGTTTGGCCTTAGGGTCACTAAGCCCGCACACTATGTTACCCTTGAACTTGTAATATTTATTGTAAGGACTGTGTAATTATTCGAATAAGGTTTTGAAACTGTGTATGACTGAATAGAGATTTTCTCGTGCTTATTTTATAAATAAAACAGTGGGTCTACTCTTCAGGCATACCTGGATATTTTGCTTGATTTGTTGCTCGTAAATGCTTGTGCCTTATCTGTATTTTAATGCTCAAAATATATGACTTGTTCTAGACTCCTCGGCGTTTATATGCTTGTTAGGTTCAGGGTCTGTAGGTCTTGTTTCTGCAACGCGTTCTTGAGTTATGTATGCAATTCATTTGGTTTCGTAGAACTGCTTGAATCAATGCAATTCGAAATACATGTATGTGTATATGTTCGTAGAATAAAACAATAACTAGACTTTTACTGTTACTGGAAATCAACAGAATGACATGTAGATAGTTAAACAGTCACAGGATGCTAGAAAGAAATGTCTGTGTGCTCAGAGATATATTTCATTAGCATTTTCACTTACTCTCCAAAAATTCGAACCTTACAATTGTGTTTTGTTCCATTTTTAAAATCACTGTATGGAACTGTTTTCTTCCAACTGTTGTTGGTTACATTCTGTTGATGTATTTTTTCGTTTCAAGAACTGTTATTGTCCTACATTATTATCATGAAAATAAAACTAGTTACTTACAACAATTGTCCTAATTAATCCTTTACCTTCCCACGTACTGTTCTTTATTAAATTAAACAACATAAACAAACAAACAAAAAAAACCACATTGTTCACTCAGCAAATTCCTCTTTTGTCCTCTTCAGAGACCAAACAACCTTTCCTTTCATCTTGACTTGTCAGCTAGATGCTCCTACATCAGGCTCCCGAGGTAAGAAAAAGTCATGGATCCGTTCCATGAGCTCCTCCACATAATAACCAGCCTTTTGTATTTGTGCCGCATCGAGCCACGAACTGTCCTCAATTGGACGGTTCTTCCACTTGACAAGGTATTGTAGATACTCTTTCCTGCAAGTCCTCTTAGCTACCTGTGTGTCGAGAATCTTCTCGATCTCATGGGGTTGAGCCGAAGGCATGTGCCTCATCCAAGAACTGTCTCCAACTTGGGTGCCCGTTCTGGCCATACCACACTATCTTCCTCTGGGTTGCCAGTATATGGGAATAGGTCCGCCACAATAAAAATAGGTGATATGCCTATATCAGGTGGCAGCTGTATCTCATAAGTTTTGGCTGAGAATTTATGCAAAATCTTGCAGGGACCAATCTTCTTGAATTTTAGCTTGTTATACGCACCCTTAGGGAACCGTTCTTTGTGTAAGTGTGCAAGGAATTCATCACCTATATTGAATTGGACTTCTCGTCTCTTTAGATCTACTTGTTTTTTATATTTCTACATGATGTCCTGCAACTTTAATTTCACCTGCTCGTGTAGTTCACTCATCGCTTCAGAAAAATCTTCCCCATCAGCACTTCTCCTCTCCAACTTTCCCAGATCTCGCAATTCATGTATTCTGCAAGGATGCATGCCGTACAGGATCTGAAATGGATTGTGTCTGGTGCTGCGGTTCGGTGAATCTTATAAGCGAATTCTACCTAAGTGAGAGCACGATCCCATAACCGTGAATTTTCCCCAGTCAAACTCCGTAACATGTTCCCCAAACTCCTGTTCACCACTTCCGTTTGCCCGTCAGTCTACGGCTGATATGCAGAACTGAAGTTCAACTGTGTGTCCAACTTCTTCCATAGGGTGCGCCAAAAGTGTCCCGTGAATTTTACGTCCTTGTGAGAAACAATAGACCCGGGTAGGCCGTGTAATCTGACAATCTCCATGAAAAATAAGTGAGCTATGTGAGTGGCATCACTAGTTTTTTGACAAGAGATGAAATGCGCCATTTTCGAAAACCTGTATACCACCACCATCACTGAGTCATAACCTCGCTATGTTTTAGATAGCCCTAAGACAAAGTCAATGCTGACTAAGTCCCATGGTCTACTTGGAACAGGTAGTGGTGTGTAAAGTCCAGCGTTTTGACTATGTCCCTTCGCCAGTTGGCAGACTTTACACCTATTCACATACTGTTGTACATCCCTTCACATTCTTGGTCAATAATATAAATGTCCGAGCTGCTCCAAAGTTTTGTCTATGCCGAAGTGTCCAGCTAGACCCCCGCTAAGTTTCTCCTGTATAATATTTTCTCTCATCGAACAATCAGGAATACATAATTGTCCCCCTCTAAACAGTAGTTCCTCCTGCAAGTTGTAGTCCAACCATGGACTTTTGTTCCTCAACACGGGATTTTGACAGGCTTCAAAGGCCTCTTTGAAATCTGTGTCAGTCTGGTACAAATCTTTCAGATGCTCGAAACCCAACACCTGTATTGTACTTTCCTATAAGAGCAAGGCTCTTCTGCTCAATGCATCCGCCACCTTATTGGCCTTCCTGCTGATATGTTTCAACACAAAGGTGAAAATCTGTAAATACTCCACCCATTTAGCATGCTTGTGGTTCAATTTATGCTATTGCATTACATATGGCAGCGCTTAATTATCAGAAAATAACACAAACTCATTCCCCAGCAGGTAGTGTCTCCAATGCTTTAAAGCTTGGATGACAACATAAAATTCTTTGTCGTATGAGGAATATTTCTGCCTGCTTTCGTTCAATTTCTCACTGAAAAATGCAACAAGTTTGTCTTCTTGGCTGAGTACAGCACCAATAGTTGTACCACTTGCATCGCATCAAACTTGGAAAAGCTTATTAAAGTCTGGCAACCTTAGAATCGATCTTTCTGTAATTTTCCACTTTAGGAGCTGAACGTTGTTCTCTGCTCCCTTGGTCTAACAAAAAGGCTCACTGGCCTTTTTGATGGTGTCCAGCATAGGCGCGCATATTTCACTAAAATTTCTTATAAACTTGCGATAGAAACTCGCCAACCCATGAAAACTACGTACCTCGAATAAGATTTCGAAGATAGCCAATTAACAATTGCTGCAATCTTTTATGGATCCATCTTCAATTCGTTTTCTGCAATTACAAAACCCAAATAAACCAATTCTCTTTGTAGGAAAGTACATTTCTTCAAGTTTATTAGCAGTTTATTCTGCTGCAATTTCTCCAGCACTCTTCGAACATGTTGAAGGTGCTCTTCTTTAGTCCTGCTAAAAATCAATATGTCATCAAGGTATACTATCACAAACTTGCCTATGAACTCTTTCAGCATTTTGTTCATCAACCTCATAAAAGTACTAGGAGCGTTACTCAAACCAAACGGCATGACCAGCCACTTGTACAACCCTTCATTAGTCTTGAAGGTTGACTTCCACTCATCTCCTTCTCTGATCCGGATCTGATGATAGCCACTCTTCAGATCAATCTTCGTGAAATATGTTGCCCCACTTAGACAATCCATCATATCGTCCATCCTTGGTATGGGAAACCTGTACCTAATGATGATTTTGTTGATGGCCTATGAATCCGTGCACATCCGCCATTCTCCTCCTTTCTTGGGAGCGAGAATTGTTGGTACTGCACAAGGGCTCAAGCTTTCCCTTATCAGCCCTTTATCTAGCAACTCCTGCACCTTCTTCCTGATCTCTTCACTATCTTTGGGGCTGATCTGATATGCTACCTTATTTGATAAGCTTGCTCCGGGTATGAAATTGATATGATGACTAATGCTTCTTTTGGTAGGCAACTTGTCCGGCAAATCATCAACTACAATGTCCTTGAATTCCTATAGCATCTTTTGAATTTCTGCAAGCAATTCAGACATTTCTATGTGCAACAACACTGTCTTTTCCCTCCTCACAACAACATAATTCACTCTGTTTTCCTCGATCTGTTTCACAAATTGTTTTCCACCTACTAACAACGCTTTTGTCCCGCTTGCTTCTATTGTATCCTCTTCCTTGATGGGTACAAGCGTATGCTTGACTCCATCTTTAACAAACTTGCAGCAATTCGTCTTCCCATCATGTACCACCTTCTGATCATACTGCCATGGTCTTCCCAGCAGTATGTGACAGATGTCCATTGGCATGATATCATAGATAACTTTGTCCTTGTACCTGCCAATGTGTAATTCAACCTCACACTGTTCATCAACCAATAGCTGGTGGCCTTTCTGCAGCCACGACACCTTGTAAGGGGTGGGGTGCTTAAGTTGCTTCAAACCTAGCTTCTCCACCATCTCGGTGGAAACCAAATTATCTATACTCCCACTGTCTATGATCAATTTGCAGCACTTTTCGTGTGATTTGCAAACTGTCCGGAACAATGCTTTCCATTGGGTCTGCTCAGCAGTTTCCTTGGTTGGCTTCAACAATACCTTGTTTAGAACCAAGGCCTCCCCCATTTCTGCTACATTTTTTGCTTCTTGGGGAAATGCCTTAGCTTCCTCAGGCTGTACAACAAATGTTCCCCTCTGGCTGGCTTGCTCTACTTCAAGGCATTCAAAAGATTTGTGCCCCCACTTGTGGCACCTATAGCACTGGAAATTAGCTTCTCTACCTTGGTCATTCCCTCTTCCTTGCTGATATGGCCTGCCACCTCTAGTGTTGTCTCCTTTCTCTACTGCTCCTGAAGCCTTGGAGCTGCTACCCTCTTCGCTATAACTGGCAGTTTTCCCTCTGCCATAGGACTGTCCTAGTCCTCTGTCGTTTCCCCATCCTCTCCTAGCATTTTGTTTTCTATTAATCTTTTCTTCAGCGTTTACAACACTCTGATATGCTTCCTCTATGTTCCTTGGGGAAAGAATATTAATTTCATCCAGTATTTCCAGCCTCAAACCGTTTACGTATCTTGTTGTCTTCTCTGAAGTGTCATCGGTATAACCAGCCCTCAAGTTCACCCAGTAGAATTCTTCTATATACTCCTTTACTGTCATGCCTTTCTGTCTTAAGTTTTGCACTTGTTAGTAAAGAGCAACCTGGTAATCCTTAGGCAGAAAGCTTCCTTTTAGCTTGGCCACCATCCTTGACCACTTCTTTATCAGTAGCTTATTCATTCTCCTTCTCTCTGCTTGAACACTATCCCACCACAGGGTGGCCTGTCCCTTCAATTTGGTTGCAGCAAACCTGACTCTCCGATCCTTGATGATCTCTTTACTTTCAAAATACTTATCCAACTCGCTTATCCAGTCCAACAGAACTTCAGTGGACAGACTGCCATCATAGTTAGGAATTTCTAGTTTGGGCTTGTTGCTGGCCAATGGAACTGACCTCAACAATCTTATCTCCGGTGCTTCCTCATCTGATCCATATGTTGCAACTACTGCTTCCTCCTTGCTGCCATCTCCGATTTCTGGATCCCTTCTCCTTCCTACCTCCACTGCCTCTAAACGAGCAGTAAGGGTCCTTATTTCTTCCCTCAATCCTTCGTCTACTGCTCTGCGCACACCTCTCCCACATCCTCGTCTTCCAACCTCCATATTTTGGCTCCTTCAACTTCCTGCTCTGATACCACTAGATGGGTCCAGCCCACCCTTGTCACACTACCCAAAGTTAATAATGCGTGAATAAATGGAATTGAATGATGGCAATTAGATTACATGCAATGTTGATTCATCCAATGATTGATTGTAATGATTTTGATTTGGTTTTGGAGTTCACACTTATGATTGGTACCTTGCGCTTCAATCGATGGACAAGTGTCCACCCTTGGGATTGTCAACCCCACCTTGGTATGGGAGATCAAACCCTAACGCTGGTCATTTGCATGCACATTTGTTGAGTATGAGAGCTCTGCGTTTTGATATGTCGCGGTTGTTTCTAAGTGATTTTTCTGCTGTTATTGTGCTCTGGTTCGGCTCTTGACCTGAAATTTTCTTCGTCCATCCGGTATGAACCTCTGTTGAACCTGTTAGATTCGTTCACGTTGCTTTATCTACACTTGTTCTTGTGGGCTGCTGTGAAACTGTAGTTTATTGGTTAAACTCTATGTTTTCTCTATATGCGATGCCAACGCTGGTTGTTTGCTGGATAATGTGACTCTTTCTGGTCTTGAAACTTTCTAGGTGACAGTTGTTGAGTCTCTGGTTGTCTTCTCTCGGTTTTGAATAGGATGCGATTGCAGTTCTCGGCTTCGGCTTCTTCAACAATGCGAAGGTAAGTCCTCCGGTTCTATGCTATCAGCTATCTCCTCTTTTCTCTCAGTTGACTGATGTTTTTGCTCCTCTGCGAGTAGGGTAACCCTACTTGACTGCAATGACTGCAACGTGCCTCTGCCAGGTAATTTCAAACCTTGGTTTCGTTCTTTCCTTGGGTTGTTTTTTACTTCCTCTGTCTCACAGCACTCATAAACTTCAGTTGTTGGTTGTCGTTGCAAGTATAACAACTTGGAGGGTTTCAGAACTCGGCTTTTTGAGACTCTGGCTAGACCCGGCTAGAGTCGTTCTCTGTTTTCCTTTTCAGTTGCATTCAATGTCGTAGGCTTGGGCTAGTGTAATTCTTGTTTCAAAGATTTCCTAGCCGTCGACTGTATGAAAACTCAGGCTGTTGGCTTGCACGGTTGTTCTGTTAGTTAATTGATGTAGGTTTGGCCTTAGGGTCACTAAGCCCGCACACTATGTTACCCTCGAACTTGTAATATTTATTGTAAGGATTGTGTAATTATTCGAATAAGGTTTTGAAACTATGTATGACTGAACAGAGATTTTCTCGTGCTTATTTTATAAATAAAACAGTGGGTCTAATCTTCAGGCATACCTGGATATTTTTCTTGATTTGTTGCTCGTAAATGCTTGTGCCTTATCTGTATTTTAATGCTCAAAATATACGACTTGTTCTAGACTCCTCGGCATTTATATGCTTGTTAGGTTCAAGGTCTATAGGTCTTGTTTCTGCAATGCGTTCTTGAGTTATGTCTGCAATTCATTTGGTTTCGTAGGCCTGCTTGAATCAATGCAATTCGAAATACATGTATGTGTATATGCTCGTAGAATAAAACAATAACTAGACTTTTACTGTTACTGGAAATCAACAGAATGACATGTAGATAGTTAAACGGGGACAGGATGCTGGAAAGAAATGTCTGTGTGCTTAGAGATATATTTCATTAGCTTTTTCACTTACTCTCTAAAAAGTTGAACCTTGCAATTGTGTTATGTTCCTTTGTTAAAATGATTGTATGGAGCTGTTTTCTTCCAACTACTGTTGGTTACATATTTTTTAGTTTCAAGAACTGTTATTGTCCTACATTATTATCATGAAAATAAAACTAGTTACTTACAACAATTGTCCTAATTAATCCTTTACCTTCGCACGTACTGTTCTTTATTAAATTAAACAACATAAAAAAACAAACAAAAAACAACCACACGGTTCACTCAGGGAATTCCTCTTTTGTCCTCTTCAGAGACCAAACAGCCTTTCCTTTCATCTTGACTTGTCAGCTAGATGCTCCTGCATCATAACGCTTTTCTCTCTTTTGGAGGAACTCTCATCCCGCTCTAGTTTTCTCTATCTGATCATGTGTTAAATAATTTAATTATGTTTATTGAAATCTGCAATAGGTGCCACAAATTAAGAGGTTGTGGCAAGAGCCGAAAAGCATATGAAGGCATACACACCCACAATAGCTGAGATCCCCTCATTTTTCTAATCGAACCCTCAAGCAGTCTACACAGCAGTTGTTGTTTGGGAGAACCATTGGTTTTCCCCCAAATGGTAACTACTGGAAGCTGTTGAGGAAAATTTATTATGCATATATGTTTTTAGCTACACATGAAGCACCACCTGCACTGTCAGTTGATTTCTAGATTTCACCGCCTGAACTATCAATCGACTCCTTGATGTCCACCACCTCCAGTAAACATTTCGATATTGGTGTAGATAATCATAAAAATCTGAAGCGCTACATTGTTTTGAGTACCCCCATGAACAGGCATATATTGCCATAATATGTCATCATATTTAGGGTTCCTCCACCATTACGTGGTAATAATCTCATCTCCATTCTATAAACTCAACTGAGTGTTCAAGCTTTATATGTTTTCTGGTTGTTTTTTATGGCTGTCATAAGATGCATCAGTTATTCATTGCTTGTATATTTGCAGAATATTAGTTTAGATCGAGGGAAAAGCAAGGCATAATTAGTGTCCCCATAAGCCCCCAATGTTCCTTACGTAATGGTCAGGCATACTCTGGAGCATCATGCGAGATTGTAAGATTTCTTTTTTTGCAGTGTAATTATGAAGTGCAAGGTGCTCAATATGCACTCACTCAAATCTTGTAGGAGCTTTCAATAGTGGGCATGAAGTTATATACATTTATATATTGTAGAAGAAAAATACATTTATTCTTGACATAATCAAAATATTGTACATTTTCCCCTGTTGTACATTTGAGTTACATAATCTGCTAATTCCCCAAGTGAAATTTGGCTCACTGGCTTTTATTTTTACCCGAATATATCTTAAAATATCTGGAAAATGCTGAGTAACTAGCTATTATTTCCATGTTCCATGTTCCATATTTCTCATGGGCTCAAAAGGGAGACTGATGCCTACTTGTGCAATTTTAGGGGACATGGGACAAGTGCCTTCTCCATATTAGTAATGCCTCTTTCGGTTTATTTTGTTTCTTATCTAACTACCTGCTTATGAACTTATGGGACATGGGATGATCTCATTATCCTCTTCGACTTCACAGTAGAGGCAGAAGAGGTGGTTTATTCATTCATTCCATGATTTTTTTTCAAATTCTTGGCAACGCTACGGGAGGAAGAACAAGGAAAGGTAGTGGGTTGCTTCGGGGACATGAAGGTGTTGAAGGTGATTTGGGAAGTGATGGTGAAGGGAAGACAAATGGTTTTAGAGGTTATGGAAAAACAATGATGGGGAAGGTTTGTATTAATTTCTCTGAAATTATGTTTGTCCATCTATGTTGTACGTAAGGCTTCAGCCAACATGTTTCCGAAGTTGACTTGCGGTTCAGCGTGATCGGAAGACAGGAATCTGGTGACATTAAAGGTGTTCATGGGCATCCTGAATACACTCACTTGGAGGTATTTTTCGCAGGATGAAGCTCTCATATATCTACAACAAGATAAAATGTGAACAGAATTGAAAAGAAAGAGATGTAGCTCTCAGGTGTGGCCTGCACCTGGAGACTACACTCACAAAACTTGAGAGATCACTCTCGTCCACTCTATTACCCAATCAATCAAAGATTACATCATTAAATACAATACTAGGAAATAGGAAGTTGCACCCAAACCCCATAACTATAGGAACTAATCCTAAACTAGGGAGAAAGTTACAACAACTTAAGCATTTTCTCCATTAATATCAAAATAATATTAATTATTCTCAACTCCCCCCCTTAATGGAGAAAGGGTTCTCCTGAACTCCTAGCATCTTTCTCAACAATTCAAATTCCACTCGTGCAAGAGGCTTTGTAAAAATATCAGCCACATTGTCACAAGTTTTACAATATTCAACAGCAATTTCATTTGACTGTATTTTTTCTCTAACAAAATGGAATTGAGTGTCTATATGTTTGGTGTTTTTTTGAAACACTGGATTGTATGCTAATTTGATGGTGAATATACCTCAACACGCTTTTTGCTGCTGTCCAGTGACTTTCAAGCGGTTTCGACATGAATTGGCTCAACACACTAACTGAGTATGCCAAGTCAGGTCTGGTTGTTGTAAGATATATCAGGCTGCCAACCAGTTGTCTGTACATTGTGGCATCTACCTCCTTAGTGCCATCATCACTGCTCAATTTCAGATTCTGCTGCAAAGGTGTCGCTGTTGATCTACATCGATCCATCCCAAACTTTTCCAACAGATTTATAGCATACTTCCCTTGGGTAGGAAACGTTTGCCCAGTATCTCTGAATACTTCTAATCCCAGACAATAGTGAAGGTTTCCGAGATCCTTCATTTCAAAAACTTGTGCCATAAGCCTTTTGATTCCTATGATTAAATCATATGCATTTCCTGTTATAATCATGTCGTCCACATACAAAGAAATCAAAATAATCTGCCCCTGATTATTGTACTTGGTATATAAATTTGGGTCATTTAAACTTCTATGGAAACCATACTCTATAAAGAAAGAATCAACTTTTTCGTACCAAGACCTGGGTGCTTGCTTTAAACCATATAAAGCCTTTTTCAATCTGCAAACAAGATGTTCCTGCCCCTGCTTTACATATCCTTCTGGCTGTACTAAGTAAATTTATTCTTTTAAATCACCATTTAAAAATGCAGATTTAACATCAAGCTAGTGTAATTCCCAATTATATTTAGTAGCTAAAGCAATAAGCATTATGATTGTATTTAGCTTTGCTACAGGTGCAAAAGTATCATCAAAATCTATACCTTCCTTCTGTGAATATCCTTTTTCAACCAACCTAGCTTTTAACTTATCTATACTTCCGTCTGCATTCATTTTTGGTTTAAACAGCCACTTGCATCCTATGGGTGTTTTATTCTTAGGCAGCTCAACTAAATCCCAAGTATCATTTCTAAAAATTGATTCCATTTCTTCATTCATTGCATCTCTCCATTCCTTAAATTGACTAGCTTCTTTGTAATTAGAGGGTTCTACAATGTTCAAAACTTTTGACATCAAAGCATAGTTTCTCAACTTCAATGGTAATTGAGTCTTCCTACCTGACCTTCTTGGTAGGGGACATACCTCAAATTTGTTTTCCTCTGCAATAACTAGGCCTGCTTTTTCACCTTCTTGCTCTTCTTCTTCATTCTCTTCTTTCTGCTCCTGTTCCTTCTCCCTTTCATCCTCGCTACTTTCCTCCAACAACAATGGAATGTGCCAATCATCTCCAACATCAGCTTTCCTTTCCTGTACCTGTTCATGAAAGACTACATCTCTTCTTGCAAATGTCTTATGAGACTCAGGATTGAACAGTTTGTATGCTTTAAACTCTGTGCCATAACCATCAAAGATGCATTTGACTGCCTTAGGGTCTAGTTTCTTTCTATCAGCTTTGGGTACATGTGCAAATGCCTTTGTCCCAAAGACTCTTAAGTGGTTTACTGCTAGTTTAAATCCATATAAGGCTTCAAAATGGGTTTTGAAGCCAAGAAACCTAGTAGGACTTCTATTTTTCAAATATACAACAATATTTATCGCTTTTTCCCAAAAAATATTAGATAGACCCTTACCTTGCAGCATGCTCCTTGCACACTCCACCAAGGTTCTGTTTTTATGCTCTGCAACTCCGTTTTGATGTGGTGTATGCGGCGTTGTATATTGCTGAACAATCCCGTGAGTTTTGCAATATTTCATGAATTCCTTTAATTTGTATTCTCCTCCTTAATCAGATCGGAGAATTTTAATACTTTTTCCAAACTGTTTTTCCACCAAGGTTTTGAACTCTATAAAACATTGGAAAGTCTGACTTTTCTTGTTTAAAAAATAAACCCATGAATACCTAGTGCAGTCATCAGTGAATAACAAAAAATAGTATGCTCCCCCTAGCGACCTTGTATGCATGGGACCACATAGATCAGTGTGCACTACCTCTAAGATTTATGTTTGCCTCCTCCTATCATGCACAAGGAATTGTTCTTTGTGCATCTTTCCTAAGGCACAACCATCACAGTTTAACTGAATGTTACGAAAGATGGGGAGACCTTCGACCATACCTTTCTTTTGTAACAACATGAGATCCTGCAGATTCAGATGACCAAACCTCTGATGCCAGAGTTGTTCAACTGTCGACTCTCCTGCAACCATGGCTTGCTTTGATATACTTTTTGCATACAACTTGTATAGGCTTCCAACTCGCATGCCTGTTGCAACAATTTCATTCCTGCAATCCTTTATCACACAGTGAGTCTTGAAGAATTCGACATGCATATCTTGATCAGCCATCATGGATACAGATATCAGGTTTTTCTTTATCCAGGTACATATAAAACATTTGAAAGGTGACTAATTTTTCCATTTGGTAACTTAACTGAAATCACCCCATGACCTTTAATCTGATATCCATTATCATCCCCTAGATATATTTTTGATCCATTTATAATTTCTTCAAGACTATCAAAAAATTCCTTATTACCTGTCATGTGAGAGGATGCTCTGGAATCGACATACTAGATGTCATCTTCATTCAATGCTGAAAGGGCACAGTTGACTGTGAACAGTCGAAATTCATGACTGAAGTCTTCTTCTTCAACAAAATATCCTATGTGTTTTGGATTTACCTGTCTCCTCCTTGCCTCATCAACCTGCTTCTTATAATAACAATCTCTCTATATATGACCCGTTTTTCCACAATAATAACATTTCTTTTCATAATGATTTGCAAGCATACCTTTATGAGAATGCAGATTCTTCTGTGATGTTCCTCCTTTTTGCTTTGATTGCTACTGTGATTGCCTTCCTTTAGGTAGTCGTCGTTTTGCCACAGCGCGAGATCGTCACTTTGGGGGTTCAAATTCAGGTTCTGTCGTCAGTCTTCCTCTTGCTGCAAGATTGCAGTGAGATCATCGAACGTGGGTGCTTTCTCCCTTGCCGAGACTCTAGTGATGAAGGTTTGGAAATCATCCCGCATCCCATTCATTGTAATTGCAACAAGATCTTCATCAGCGACCGCCACTCCAATGGCCCCAATCCATTTTTAACATCCTTAATTCGCGCGACAAATGCAGTAGCAGACTCCCTTTCGTCCATCCTCATTGAAAATAGCTTGCTTTTCAGAGCCAAAACTCTGTTTGTATTCTGGGTCTCATACAGATTTTTTATTTTCGTCCAGATCTCTGCGGACGTTTTACAATCTCTGATGTGCGCAATAACATTGTCTTTCACAGAAATCTTCAATAGGACTTTGGCCTTGTTTTCTCGTTTTTCCCAGTCTTCCTTTTGTGTGGTTGCAGTCGGCTTCTGCTCATTGCCTGTCACTATAGCCCAAGCATTCGCACCTTCGAGCAGAGTCTGGATCTTAAACTTCCAATTCGTGAAGTTAGACCCGTTGAGTTTACCAGACTCGTTAAGGTAAGATTCCATTGTATTACTCATTGTGAATCTACTTAACAACAACAAAAACAATACCTGTCAGATCGATCTGTCACCTCTGCCACCGATCTGCAGTGTCTGGCACTCCCGCTCCAATGAGCAAATTCGGCGTTTCCAACATAGCCGAAACAATGATCTGATCACAATTGATCCGATCCACCTCTCCCGAATTGATCTACCACTTTGCCGATCCTGCTCTCCTTGCAGATCGCCAAATGAAGTCGAGGTTTCCCACAGATCTCCTCTGGTGCTTTCCCGATCTGTCTCTTCCGGACGGATCTGCAAATCCATCGATCTGCACTGTTTGCAAACCGCCAAACGAAGTTCACGGATCTCCTTAGCGCTACCCCGAGCGAAAAATCCGCGCTAATTAAAAATCGCTTAGAGTAATTTAATTGGCGCGACTTTCCAGGGATAATTCTCGCTTAGCGTGATTTATCCCTCAAACTCCGCACTTTAGTGCGATTTATCCCTCAAAATCCACGCTAATTCCTCTTCTGGCGCGACTGTCAGCGCAAAATCCACACTAATCGGCCTTTCTACTTAGGAAAAAAAGAAAATCCAAGTCCGAACCAGGTGTTCTGCAGTCCACCTGCTCACTTGAGCATAGAGCTCTCGTGTACACACAGCCACAAAGGCACTTCAAGCCACACAGGCAAGCTAGCTACTACAGGCACTTCAACCTCACAGGTGACAAAAGATCAGGCTCACTCAATCTGAGCTCTGATACCAAGATAAAATGTGAACAAAATTGAAACGAAAGAGATGTAGCTCTCAGGTGTGGCCTGCACCTGGAGACTACACTCACAAAACTTGAGAGATCACTCTCATCCACTCTATTACTTAATCAATCAAAGATTACATCATTAAATACAATACTAGGAAATAGGAAGTTGCACCCAAACCCCATAACTATAGGAACTAATCCTAAACTAGGGAGAAAGTTAGAACAACGTAACCATTTTCTCCATTAATATCAAAATAATATTAATTATTCTAAACTCAACATTCCTTTCTTTAACTGACCTCATGTCTGTCATGTCCCATACATTTTACTTTGTGGAGAATTCTTCATTTTCTATGCTACAAATTTGTAAAGCCTCTTATGTAATATAAATGTTTTTTTACATGCTCTAATAATTCTTTTGTAAATATGGCTGAATAGGAGCATTGATTTTTGTAGTTTTCTATCATTTAGATTTTGTTATCTTTTTCTTGTAAATCTTTAGTCTCTTCTGTCATTTGAAAATGTTGTTTCTGTGCTCTCTCTATATTTCTTTTGGGATGAAAATGGTTGAAAGGGTTAACCCCTTTTAAAGAATTCAGTACTTCTTATAAAGCTGCAAATTTTATTACCATGTCTGTAAATGGTTGAAAGGGTCAATCCTTTCAACAGATTCATTTTTTTTGTAAAGCTTAAATTCTCCCAGCAGTGAACAATTCAATACCAGTGTCGATGATCTTTAAAATATGAAGTTCTATATTGTTTGTATTCAATACCAGTGTAGATGATCTTAAAATATGAAGTGCTACATTGTTTGTAGTACCCACATGAACGCACATATATTTCCAGAATATGTTGTCAGCTTTAGGGTTCATACGTCATTACGTGGTAATCATCCCATCTCCATTCAACAGAATGAACTAGTTTTCAAGCTTCATATGTTTTCTAGTTGTTTTTTGTGGCTTCTATAAGACACATCGACTATTTATTGCGTGTATGTTTGCATAATATTGGTCTCGATTGAAGGAAAAGTGAGGCATAACTTGTGTCCCCAGAATCCTAAAATGTTCCTTGCATGATGGTCAGGCATACTCTAGAGAATCTTGCGAGATTGTAAGGTATATTTCTTCGCAGTGTAGTTATGAAGTGTAGGGTTGTCAATATGCACTCAAAACTTTAGGAGTTCTCAATACTGGGCATGAAGTTATATACATTTAAATGTTGTAGAAGAAAAATGAATTTAATCTCTATAGGATCAAAATATTGTACAGTTTCCCCTAGTTATATGTTTGAGTTACACAATCATTTAATTCCCCAACCGAAATCATGCTTGTTGGCTTTTATGTTTCCCCAAAGGTATCTCAAAGTATCTATAAAAGGTTGGGTAACTAGTTATACATGTTCCATCTTTCCCGTGGGCTCGAAAAGGAGGTTAATGCCCATTGGTGAAATTTTAGGGGACAAGGGGCCAGTGCCTTCTCCATATTAGTAATTCCTCTTTCGGTTTGTTTTCTTCCTATCTAATTACCTTGCTTGTGAACTTGGGGACTTGGGATATACATCTCCATCTAAAGAAATTTTTGTTTTTGTTTAGTTTGTAGGACTTATCTAAACCTCAACTTGCAGCCTTGACAAAGTAACCTCTGAGTTTGATTTTCCTATTATGTTATTGAACCTCTTATGTGATTGTCTTGCATTATCTATTATTGTCCTATATGTTTCATTTCTCTCCTTTAGGGTTGATCCAAGTGTTAAATTGAACATGAAAAAAAAAAGTAGTTTTTGAATTGAATTTTGCTATGCTATCCCATGATTGAACCTCTTCCAGGTTATAAATCCGATGGTTACTCCTACCCGACATTTAAATTTAAATATTATGTATTATATGTGTTTTTCTATATTTTGTTATGAACACAATAACCATGATTAATATGCCTCAATTAATGAAGGAGCCACTAAAATTGGAGTAATAACTATTCAAGGGTATTTAAGGAGGTATCATTATAGTGATTCAGTCACATTGCAGTACATAACATGATAGCACCAACCAAGTTTCGATATTTCTCAATGCCAAGTTTTGATATTTCTTAATGGCTTAGCATCAAAGGGTCATTTTCTACTATCTTGTCCCTCTGAGTTCTCGTGTCCTTTTGTCTCGTTCTCCTAAGTTATCAGTTATTGATGACACATATATCATCTCCTAGAGGTATTTCCCATCTTTTCAAAAAAATCCTCTCCCAAAAATTGATAGATAACCTTAGGATTCTTGCCCACGCTCCAATGGTTGTGATAGTCATTGTTGGGTTAGTCCAAGAACCATGGCTTCACAAGTGGCCAACTTTTCCCTAGATCCAATTTTGTTTTTCTAGATCAGCATCTCTAATTTTCAAGTATTAAAAGAAATTGGAAAAATACCATTGGCACAGAATTTGCTGCAACGATATTAAGCTCAGTTTAGTATCTACTAGTGTTGTTACCCTCTTTAGTTTAATCCAAATCCCATTGAATCAACAAATCATGTTGAAAATAGCAACAAGAAATGCTAAATATAGAAGTGCTAAATATAGCATTGCTATCAATAGCATTTCGGGATACATTCCAATTTTAGTTAGTCCCTGAACTAAATTTGAGAATTAAAATTCGAATTTGATCGTAGCAGTTGTTTGAAAAATAATTAATTAATTCATCTTGAGTTAATTAGTTGGAGAAAATCAAACATGAAGTCTATGTGAAGCCATGCAACAGTTTTCCCCTTGATTGAGGAAGTTATCCCTTAATTAAGGAGATCAGAATGAGTTGTACCTTGAGTTGTAATTAGTTAGCTCAGTTAACTGAGTTAAGTCCAGTCAGATTAGTTCCAACAGTTTGTGGAACTGATTGTGAGTTCAGTTAGTTAATGCATGCATGCGTGTAACTCGTGTACTTCAGATAACTGAATATTCTCTCATAAATAACTCACGCATGTCAGTTCAGTCAGAGACCCAGTTGAGATCAGAGGATGGGACACTGTACTATCAGTTGCAGGAATATTCCCTTGAGGATATCTCTTGCATGCAGAAGGAATTCATTCCTTGAGGATTGCACAGTTATTTCTGAGTTTGTTGAGTTGTGTGAGAGGTGAATTCACACAGGTGGCAACGAGAGGACCCAGGAGAAATTGCGGAAGGAATTAAGAGGCTTGGAGGACTGAAGGAAGGCATATGTGTTATCTACTCTGTCTATGAGCATCATTGAGGGACTGTACTGAGAGTTGGATAGCTTGTGAGCTAAAGCTTTGTGTAATCCGGAGATATTTCCACTTGTATTATAATACAAAGATCAGGGTTTTTAGTTGAGGCTTTCC